>LGTU01000314.1:0-38950 GCA_001314425.1 Phytophthora pluvialis
CGCCTTCGCAATCAACTCGTATAGCTCGGTTCAGGAGGCCGAGCCGACGACAGCCGCTAGTAAGCATAAGTTGTCGCCCATCTTACTCGAAGCTTTCGAACCACACCCAGTTCAGCCGCTAACAAAGTGCTGCGCTGGGCGCCATCCTTCCACAACAAGGTCATTCATTCGTCTTGCGCTGGCGTCGTCGACGTTGTTTCTGCACCGTGGCCCATGCCTACATCCCTCTCCCCCATGTCGACTTGCACTTTACTAGCACTTGCCGCATCGTCGTCATGGCCTGAGCTGTCACAAACACTTGTTCCAGCAACCTCCCCGTTAGTCTCGCTGTCAAAACAAACCACGTCCTCGTCCGACGCAGCCACCTCTCTTCCACTGTGATCAGAAGAGAATAGTGCGCACCATCAATCGAACTCGCGGGTAGACAGGATCCACTCTCCTGGCCGGCAGCGGTGATCACCGCTGTGCTCGCAAGCGTACCTGTAGCAGTGCTACTAGCACATCCGTCAGAACGAGCCACAATACACGCCCACGAGTTCGTTGTAAGAGTCCGTTGTAGGAATCCGTCGCGCGCAAACCAAACACCGCCAAACCTGCCGTCGCGCCGTCAAGGAGCTGTCCACGATGCTCGACTCGAGGTTGCGGATCGGCGGCTGTAAGTGTCTGCTCAAGGCTTTCGCGCAACTGGCCTTCGACAACGACGACTACTCCATCCAGTTGACGATGGATGCAACGTCCAGGTCCGACGCACGCTCTCCATCCCGACGCTGCTACACCTGATCCAGCGTGGCGCTCGCTCCCTGCCTCGTAGTCGTGCAGCTTCTCCAAGTTGCTGTAGGCCGTGTACGCCTGAGAGACGTTGAGCTCACTCTTCAGCGCATGGAACACCTGCTCCCCGTCACCTAGACGACCAACCACTACCCGCAGCCCGAACTCCGCCACCTCTTCGTCGGCCACGTTGCCGATCCGTAGGCTGTACTTCTTTGCCAACTCGCCGCCTCGGCTGCTCGACCTCGCTCTAGAGCGACAAGACTCTGCTGTCAGTGCATCTCTCTGCGTCTGTGGCGGTCCTGCATGCTGAACCTTGCTGCAGTTTGTTACGGCCTCCTGCCACTTTGCTGCTTCGTCTGTAGTTTTTTTTTTGTCTTCATAGGAAGCAGCGGCGGCGCTGGGACCGCCTTCTTCTTTACCTTCTTCTTGGCGGAGCTGTGACTGGCGACGGGCTCTCTCGTCTCGAGAGCCGGAACCATCGCCAGCGCCACTACCGGAAGAGGGCCTGTGTGCTCAATGACGAAGGGTCAATGGTCTACCTGTATGGCGTCTTCTTGACGATGCCCTTCACCGTCCGATGCAAGTTCGGATGCCAGTTGATGTTTTGTACATTCAGCACATGTAAGGACTGAATGTGTAAACTTAAAACTTCAGCGTGCATGAAGCCATTTCTGGCAGAGTGAGCTATCTGTCATAATGCCATACTTCTACAGTTGCAGATGACATCACTTGAGCCCAACCACATGATACAACAGTCGTGCAGACTTGCACCACCAAGGTCGCGCTTTAGCTATGCCTATTCAGAATGTTCGATTCTCCGCAGTCTGTAAATTCATGGTCACTTCACAGAAAATGAAATGAAAAGAAATGAACGGAGAAAAGCGTATCGTGTTAGGGTTTAGCTCGTTTATCAATGAAATTTCTAGCGACTCTTACGTGCAGCCTCCTCTTGCAGTAAACGAAACCCTCGAAGGTACTGTTGGCGCTGCGCGGTGGTGTCTGCCTGTAGGTCCAGAGTGCGGCAAGCGTGCACAAGAAAACCATTTGCTTAAGCCTCTCCACGTGCCTGACTAGCGCTTTCTAACTCATCAACCGCCACCTGAGCGTTCGTCCTCGTTTTGTGCGGTTTGCGCTTCCTGCTCCGCCTTTTTGAACCTGAAGCCCACGAGCTACAGAACCGAGTCCGCCGCAACATGTCGTTCTGCGGTATTTTCCACCAAGAAGGTCCCGATATGGACAGACTGCCGCGGCACTGGGATCATGGACCCGGGAGGTGACATGATCCGCGTCATAGTCGTCATTGGGATACACGCGAAGCGGTTCGTCTACAAGAAACCCGTTCAGCCAATTGTGTACGCTTCCGTCGCCTCCGATCCCAAGACAGCAGCACTTAGACCGAAGGAAGTGCTCGATGTCACCACCTGTGACCTTTAAATTTCGCTAACCTTTGCATGAAGCCCAGGCTTCAGGTTTCACTAAGTCGGATACAGTATCAATCATGTCCATAGATCTATAGAGCGGTGTCGCCCTCGTGTTTAACGTTTCGGTCTGACCCTAATCGTCGTAAGAACGATGTAGGTCAGTGCCACGTTGGTCCTCGATATTGTTTGCGGAGTCGTTCTGCTCGCTTGGTTACCATGCCGGCCATGCTTGCTCTTAACGGCAGGTGGTGAGAGCCACGTGCCGACAAGGTCAAGGTCATAGGGTGTCATTAGACAAGAAACTAAGTGACAACAATGTACCTCACTGAAGAATGAAAACTTGCTAAGAGATGCCCAGTGATAATCAGATATTTTAATATCTGATTATTATTATATTTAAAAAAATGATTGGAATAATACATAAATATTATGGTATTCTTTCGTTTTCCAAAAGAATGTTGATATTTTCGACAGAAATGGAACTACGAATACAAAAAAACTATTATGCATATTTAGTTACCATTAGCCTCTACCCCTGACGCGCTAAACCTCGTGCTTCTGTAGCATCTTGCTGAATTCCTCGAGATCGATTTTACCGTCTCCGTTGCGATCCATTTGGTACACAAGTTCACGCACGTCGTCGTGGTCAAGCGCTTGACCCAAAGTCTTGAAGATCGAGACGAACTCATCGACAGAAATGGTGCCGCTACCATCAGTGTCGACCATGTGGAAAATCTCTTCAACGAGTTCTTCCTTAGAGTGGCGACTCTCTTGGATTCTGGCACTGCACCACTTGTAAAAGGCCTCAAACGTGATTTCCTGGGGGCCTTCAACCATCACACCCTCTCTGCTGAGGTTATCGTCCTCGCTTTCAAGTTCTTCTGTCACGAGATCTGTCATTAGGCGATTGAGCTGCATGTCATCTAGATCATGCGTGATGGCAAGCAGGAGGCTCGCCATTTCATCTCGTGATACCGATCCCGAGCCGTCCACATCGAAGAGGCAGAAGACCGTGTGAATTTCGCGACGTTCCATCTCACGACGGTACGCGTCGCCGCGCTTCTCTCTCGGCGAGAGGTACGCTGCCAATGGAGACAGGGGAGGCTCTACAGGAGTTGCAGCTTTTGGTGACAGCTTCAGTGGTAGCGGAACCTGCTGGATAGACCGTAATACTCCAGCAGTGACAGTGGGGTCGAGGTGTGTAGATGAGCGACGACGAGCTGCCTTGAACTTTGCGCTCGCATCGATAGGCATGATACTTGAACGTCTTCGACTGGCTGGAGGCATAGGCACTTCCGGCATCAACTCGATGTTAAGCTTCAGTTGTTGGTTATTCCGACGCACACTTTCGCGGAGGTGGATCTTCATCTCGGCGACAAAGCGAAGTGTTCTCAGCGTCTGTCGAGCACGCAGCAGCCGAGAGACTTGCACGATAACCCTCGAGACCTTCATGTGCTCAACGTTAAAGGCCAGCAAGCCATCATTTGCGATTCGAGTGGACATGAACGGCACGGCGAAGCTGGGGATCATGAAAAAGAAACACAGTACAGCAGAAAATGCTGGGTGGTCACCAAAAAGCTCCGAAATCTGGTACGCTTCGCGCAGTATGAAGGTCGAGAGATGCAGCGCAGTGAGGAGGAAGACCATTCGGGTAGAGAAGAGTGCGAGCACAACACCATTTCCCCATCCACCACCAATGAGACTTCGTTGACGTCGCTTGAGCTCCTTTTCAGAGAGATCACGTCCACCGTTGGGGAGAAGCTCAGTGTAAGCAGGAATCCACCCATGCGAATCGTCGTAGTCCCTGCCCACTTCCTCTGAATCGGCCAACAGCCATGTTTTTTCGTTGGAATGGTTAGACTTCTCTGCTTCAGTGAGTGGCGGTAGCCCGTGCTGTGAGCGCCACGCACTCTTGTGGCGCAGTCTCTCAGCATCACGTTGCAGTCGTGGGGGCGTGAGCAAACTTCGCATCGCATTCACCCTTCGGTACACGAAATCATTCATCGCAATGAGCAAAAACCCACCGATGAGAAGAATCGCCACCTCTCCACGAGGTCCTGCATGCCAGCAAAGGCCAAGAAGAACCACCAACACGCCATCGAGAGCGAGCCATGTCGCCATATCGATCTGGATCAGTCTTCCCATGACTTCACCCGAGATGATGGCGAGATATTCATTGAAAGGGAACCTCGAGTCGTCACCCTGGAGCTGGAACTCCATCGCCACCTGCCGTGCCGTCTCCTCGTCGGGATGATTGGAACGGTAGTCCATGAACCGTCGACGCAGTGCCAAGTACACGACTTCACGCTCCGCCTTCCTCGCAGCAGCAGCTCGATGCCACGAACAACGATCCAGCCACGACCTCGGCGGCTCCGAGGCAAGTGCGTACTCAGAGAGCACGGACGGGATGTCAGCACAGCTGCGCTCAAACTCGCGCCACTCGTGTTGAACGTGCATACCGAGACGTAGCAGTCCGAGACAGAGCACGAGGAAGATGACGATGAACAGGAAGAGCGCCATGTGCAGCTTCTCGATGATCTCCTGCAGCTCCGCGCTGCCTCCAAGCACGGCCCGCGAGAGCCACGGCAGTACCTCAATCTTGGTGACGACGAACAGCAGCAGACCGATGAAGCCCAGCGTCGTGAGCTCCCCGAAGACCGTGTTGACGAACGGCATGTTGAGTTCGTCCGTGTGTTCTCTCAGCTGCTCCGTGGAGATCTCAAAGACGATGGAGATGGCCACCAGCGTCGAGATGGTCACTGCCGCCACGACCCCCACTCGGCCGCTATCCGCCTCCGTCTCCCCTCCTGCTTCCCCGTCAGCGCCTCCTTGAGCTCCTGCAGGTTCATGACCACGCTCTGGAGGCGCCTTCTCGGTCACTTGAGCGGCCCCGAGCGCCACCAGCAGCGCCAGCAGCCCCAAGACTCGCAGCGTCGCCCGTCGCCACGAGCTGCTTGTCATCCTGCAAGAGGAACAGCGAATGAGTCCGTCCGCAAGATATTTTTTGGCAATGACGAAGGATCGCGCCTCTTCAAGGTGGAGCATACAAAACACAAGGTAAAAGATCCAAAACGAGAGTGATGGTTTTAGCCGTTATGAAACCTGCGGTCACGAGCACTTCAACTTGCGAGTTGAAGTTGTCGGACCAGCCTATAGCTGCGGGTAGACGGACTTGGGGCCGACGACGCCGCACGTGCCCGCGTTGCTGGTGCCGGCGCCGCGCTTGAGTCGGATGTAGCCGGCCTCACCCCACTGGGTGCCCCACGAGTTCTTGATCTTGAAGTAGGACGACGCGTAGCCGACCGCCAGCACGGCGTGGTCCAGTTCCGACGTGGTGCAGGAAGACACGACGCCGCCCTTGTACTGCTTCCACGTGGGGTTGCCAGCGGCGACGCCCACGGCCACGGGGCGGCCGCTGATGGCTTGCACCAACCCGGCGTCGCTCTGAGGGACAGACACCACCTGGCGGATGGGAACAGTCTCTGCAGTGCAAGACGACTGGCAAGTGTTGCGGTCGCCCGTTTCTCCAGACACGTACGGGTAGGCCTCCTCGGTGCAAACACCGCCGGAACGCTGGATGAAGATCAACGCGTCACCGGGGAAGCCGCCCTGGCAGGCGTACGACGACTCGTCACAGTCAAGAAGCTGCTGCTCCGAGAGAGGCGTGAGAGGACGACCAGCCAAGCAGATGGCGCTCTCGAGAGCGGCGACGGCCGCGAACGCCCAGCAAGAGCCGCACTGGCCTTGGTTCTTGACACCGACGACGCATCCCGAGCTGGTCCAGTCCTTCTCGGTGCCCACTATCTCCGTCGAGTTCGAAGCCATCTCGCCAGCGGACGAGATGTCGGGATGAAGCCCAGAGCCACGCTGGTACGAGGCGCCAACGAACTTGGTGAACTCCTCCTCCGTCATGAGCGTGAACGGCGTATCCGTGGAGAAAGTGGCCTCCGGGTTCGTCGCTTGGGCCTCTTCAATCAGCAACTTGGTCAAGAAGAAACGACGCAGCTCCTCGTCTTCTGCGGCACCAGCATCCCGCGTTGACAGAGCTGGGATGAAGCCATGGTTGCTAGCAAACTGGCCAGCGTCGCTCTGCTTCCACGTGCTCAGCTCCGATTCCAGGCCAGACTTCTCTTGGAGGAATTGGGCCATGCGATCGGTCGGCACGGCAGGGACAGCGGCGTCCGTGGAGGCCACAAAAGCAGCGAGTGCGAGCAGGAGAGCGATCATCATCGTGGCGTGTTGAGTGGAGGATGGTGTGTTGCTGGAAGAAAGCAAATTTGCAAGTGAGCAGCAGTTCGGCCGGCAGAAAATCAACCGGGTGGATTCCTGCAGAAAGGAGGCGAGCACACAATGCGTTCCTGAACAATGACGGTGCCTGAGTGGCAACCGTGTCAGCCCCGTTGTCATCGATGCAACTGACAGTTCTGGCTTTAGTCGCGCTCGTTCTCAGATTTTGACATCGACCGCCAATCAACCTCAACGCCGTGATCACGACGCAGAAGACAATGCTGACAGGAGCTTGACAACAGTCGTCCAAATTGAAGTTGTCACGGTCCTGGCACATACTCTGGATTCTCTTGTGACGAATTACTTGGTCGACAAAACAGAATTCGCGGAAGCACGTCGCCTCTTTTGCTTGATGCAGTCGATCGCGTACTACCGACCGCTTCGCTACCATCCCCAGTTTTCGCGTAGTATTTTCGATAGAATACGTTCTGGGAGCAGTGGTGAATAGATGCAGAGCCCACAACCTGGCTCAATAGCGCAAATACGAGGCCTCGAGCCTTGTCGGGCACAACCTCGTGCTCGTCTCCATCTTGGCCAGCAGCCCTCGATCCTGATTGCTTTCGGTGAGCTAGCACACTTCCAAAGATCCAGGCTTCTCCAAGAGCATCGCGACAAATAGTAGTGACCTTGAGGTACAATACGGACGAAAGCGGGTCTGGGAGTATCACTTTCTCGTTGCCTTTGCGCGTTGGGGGCGCCGTGAGCGAGTACACGCCCCAAATATTCACTGCAGGACAAAACTCTTCATCATCATCCCGAACGATCATGTACTCTTCCTCTAGGGATGCCTCAGCTGGAGCGTCAGCTTCGATTCGAAGCGGCTTGTTACCAGGTTCTGCTCTACGCACAGCAAAGGCTGAGTACAGTCGAAACGGTGAGGCGGGTCGTCGTTGCTGCAAAAAGCACGCTGTGCACAGCTGAACAGGCTTGTCATGGACTGAGCACGCCCTTGGATTCGTGAGCGCAGTTGGGTCAATGCCGAGTTTGGCCTCTAGATTGCGGCATACGATGTAAGAACCGAGCCAAATCGCTCTTCGGGTCAGAGTAAATCGCTTCGTGTGACCCGATTCTTCAGACAGAGTTGGTACGGGTGATCGAGTTGCACAAGAACTATTGGAATCGTAGTTGTCTTTGATACCGTGTTCCTGCGCTTGGTGCCTGCATCCGAGTAAAAAATAATTAGCATGGCAAGCTCGCATGAAGTGAAGCTGTTCTCATACCTGCTTAGTTCTCGTCGTGTGCAGAACTGCACTGTTTCGCACCCAGTCCAATTGCACGCAAAGTACCCCACCATTGTCTTGTTGTCAGCTTCGGTCCAAGGAGTTCCTTGCGGCCAGTACGAGTGTACATACTGATCCACCAGCGGGTTACTGGTGGCGAGTCGCTCACGGCCTTCGTGTGTATTTAACTGGTGCAGTCTTGCCATCTTCCTCGATCTAGCGCATTCGAAATAGTTAGTAGATACTTTTGGGAACACGCGAGTGCAATTTACGTACGAGAAGCATTTCCCACACGCTGGATGACCGCAAACGTAAGCATGAGCGCGGCGAGAAGCGATATGGATGATTTTCTCGTGTCTGCCCTCTCGAGGGAGTGTCTGCAGATACAGCGGGGTGTTAGTCGGGGCGTAACTTATTCAGAGCAACGTTTTGTTGACGCACCTTCAGCTCGTAGATGAGACGATGCATATCCTGCGCGTTTTGAGGTGTTGGGTCTTCCCGGAACAGCATCATATCGTCTACTGTAGCCGCCGTGTCATGCCGAGGTGCTGCTTCTCTGAACACTGGTGTAGTTTCCGGTCTAGTTGAGTCTTCAGCAGGCTCCTCCTCCTTTGAACTGCTACTGTCGTCGTGTGCATTAGCTTTGGAGTCGTACTGAAATCCGAGCTTAGCCATTCGCTCCTCGATTGCATGGGCTCTCTCCGGCATGGGCCGGATAACCCTTTCTTCATCTGTGTGTTTAGTGCGGGTTATGCCAAATTCCCGATAGAACATCTCTATCAATGGAGCACTTGGCAGCGGGTTGACCGTTGCCGCTGGATTTGGCTTCTCGAAGCGCGTGCCATACCGAACGTGGCTCACGACTTGAAGCCACTTGAGTTTCAGGAGGGTGGAGTTTCTGAAGACAAAATTGACGAAGTCACGGTGGTCGTGCAACAGGTTATGCCCTATACGGCAGTCACGCAACCGATCCGCGATAGCATCCACAGTCGGCAAGGCTTCTTCACTCTCATCCCCACCATTTTCGCTTGCCGGATCTGTTGACGCTTCCGTAGATAAACCGTTTTTTGGCTGTCGGCCAGATTCGATCTCCCGCCGAAGACAATCGATAGCCGCCTGGATGAGCACGCCCACGTTTCTCTTTGAATTCATCTCGGTTCGAACGAATGGAATATGTCGAAGGCGCGCAACGCTTACACGCTGTTCGCCGCTCGCTTCAAGTCGTCCGAAAGAATTCCGCAGAGCCTAAAGCAGTGACGCAGATGTTAGATAAGCACAGGACCAATTTTTTTTAAGAACCGAGAGCCATACCTTCGTGTACTCGACGTCGAAGCTGGCATTCTTTTCTCCATTCGGTTCCTTTTCCTGGTGAATTGCAATTACCTTTGCTCTGCGAATGATGCATTTGCCTTCCATCTTCCCGACCACGTCAACAATGGTACCACCCGGGAAAACTGCCTTGGACATGGGCATCGACTGCGCCAGCGGGTCTCGTACTGTTGCGATATGCCTTCGCAGTTCTTTCATCGCGATTTCGGCTTCTTTCGCCTCTCGACGAGCTTCTTCCGCTCTCATCCACTCTTGTTCTTCTTTCAGCTGCCTCGCATACAGCTCTTCCCTCGCCAGACTCCAGCCGCGCTTCCCATCGCGGTCTTTAATCAAGTCGAGGATGTATTGGTACTTGTACGCATGCCCTCGGTTCGGCACGGGCTCATTCGCAACGGGGCGCATGTGCTGCCTCCTGTCCTTGTGATACGCGAAAGAGGGGAGAACAAACCCATACCGTCGGTGACCCACCACCATGCTGTCACTGAGCTGCCCACTCGAATCCGTAGGTGTTATTCCGAGCCACTCCCATCGCTTCAACATGTCCGCCCAGCGCGAGTTGGCCGCCAACCGTCCAAGGTGTCCTCTAAAAATGCGCTGTATCGTCAGGACACCGCAGTGAGTTCGTATTTTCTGACTCGGATACGAGTACGATCTCGACGGTTGGGATTCCACAACAACCTTGCCGTACTTGAAGCCGCTCCGTAGGCTGACGAAACTCGTGACAAAATGAACACCAGGGTCTCCGAACCACATACGCCGCGTCAGCCACCCACGGATGCGCTTCTGGATCATCTGAGCACTACCGTAGCGTTTCTTGATCAGCATGTAGCGGTGGTATCGCCTCCATTGGCGTTGAATCTTCACGGTTCCCAATAAACTGCGAAGACGTTCAGCGACCCCCTGCTCGTGAACTTCTTGGCGCTTTTTCCAGCGCATAATCTGTGACCGAAGAATTCGGCGTGCACGAAGCCGCCTAAACGAATTCATCTGCGTCTCCATCTCCGCAAAATTTATATCCGCTTGGCGCTGAAGACCTTGCATGTAGGCGACTTCTTCTCGGCAAACTCTGGCAAGAAGACGTTGGCGATACCATCGGTAGTTGCGCTGCAGACGAATGGCAGCACAGAGCTCGCGAAAATGTTTCCTCGCCAAAGCACCACGCAGCAACCGCTGGATGTGTGGGACAGCATTGTGAACGTTTTCATGCTCATGCTCAAACCGCCGACGACCTAAGAAGCCTCGCACGAACCGCTGAAGTACACGGCACGCCATTATGCGATCCATGGCAGCCTGCTCGTAGAGTAATAGCTTCACTCGTCGACGGGCACGATTTCCTCGGAAAATTCGCTGGATGCGAGTTGCCACGACTTCTGCTCTTCGCAGGAACTGCACACGCCAAATGACTTCCTTCACGACTACAGAGACCGGATTGGGATGGTCAAGAACCTCATGGATGACCTTCCCAACCAATGCTCGCGCCTCCTTCATGAATGTATCCAAAGGCGTGCGAGGCAAACGGGACGGCAGCACCACAACAGCGCTAGTTGTATCCATGGAAAAGCTGAGGCCAGTATTTGACTCTAAGACAGGAGGCGGGTACTTCGGAGCAAGGGGGTGCCTCACGACAGGAATCACCACTTCTTCTTTCTTGCACTCTTTGATGCCAGGCACATCAAAGTCCGAGTCGATCAGCAGAACACTGCCACGTTCTTCGAAGGATAAAATGCTCAAGTGCGCTTCCAGGTGATTGCGACACAGGCCAAATCGATTTTTGCGATCCATGGCAGGGCACGCTTGCTCGTTCTTCCCTTTGTTCCCGTACTCCTGGATACATCGTGGGGCATGAAAGCCACAAAAGGATAGGTACGACCCCCGCAGTACTGGATGCATCAGTACGCAGTTCGTGCAACGCCAGACGTACGTGATCTCAGAGTGCTCTTTTTGCCACGCACACAAACTGGCTGGTCCCAACTTCCGCCCTGCGCTCACCGATCGTCTTGTGCCTGGAAGCTTCAGCATCGCATCGCGTTTGACCTCCTTTCGAGTATTGGCCTCGCAAACACCAGGGATTTTCAGTGCTCCGATTCGTGGAGGCACCTTCTGCAGCGTTGCGCGCAGAGTACTAGCAGTTGCTTCGTAGCAATGCAGACACATGCCGTACTCGTTTGGTATCTCAATGACCCGAGACTTCTCCATCGGATGCTCACCGTACCCGCATTCTTTGGAATGCCATGGACAGAAATGCTTCGTAAGGGCTACTGGTGCGGGCAGTGGATCTTGTGGGGTCGCTGGGTCCGTTT
Organism: Phytophthora pluvialis; assembly: GCA_001314425.1. NCBI lineage: Eukaryota > Oomycota > Peronosporomycetes > Peronosporales > Peronosporaceae > Phytophthora > Phytophthora pluvialis. The sequence goes on from LGTU01000314.1 coordinate 11,329, forward strand.
TCTTCTTCTTTTTCTCTAGCGGTAGCAAGTTGGTGCAGTAATGCGTCTTGCCACCTATGCGTTCTCTGTGCAACTAACTGGTATTAGTCAGACGTTCCTCAGCGTTGAAGCTATTGAAACATACCTCCAGCAGCACTGGTCATCATGCAGATCGTTTGGTCCGAGTAGTTGTCCTCCATGCTGGTCTACGTGGATGGTGCTGCTCATTTCCTCCTCCACTGCCGCCTGACTGTCCACAAACCGAGCCTTCAACGTCGTCTGCACCTCCTCCTTGTCAAACCTGGACTTAATCGCAGCATTTGCATTGGCCACGCTCTGCCTCCACACCCATTTCCCCTCGTCCACTGCGCTCTTCTTCCTTGCATTCCACTTGGACAGAGACGTATCTTCATCACCGTAGGCATCGAGCGCATTGCGCAGCATCCGCTTCCCCTCTGTCTTCGCGCGAGCAGCAGCTAAAGCCGTAGACATGCTTGCTACTCTATCCAGATGTGAACAAGTACGAAGCTCGCCTACCCGTGAGCGCCAGCGGCTATCTGCTTGGCATCCTCGCAGAAGTCGCTTTCGCGAAGCGCCTCCTCGTGGATCTGTAAATGCATCAACAGTCACGTCTGGAGGCAGCAATAGCACACACAACCTTAGTCAAACTCATCAGCAGCGCGTGCGTTGCTATTATTTCTCTGCACCAGCCTTCCGTTCCACTACCCGATTCTTCTCACGGTGCCCGTGACGCCGTCGAAGCAGAAGAAGTTGCAAATGGGCTCGTCCTTTTGCGAGATGGCCTTGATGACCTCCTGGCCCAGAATCCCCGCCACAATAGCGCACACCGGCACCAGGTCCGCCTCCGCAACGCGCACCAGTGCCCTGCAAAGCAAGGAAATAGCGTAGCAACCACCCGTAAGTTCATGCATGACCTCCAAAACCCTTCCAGGCTGCAACCGTACTGCAGATCGCTGGGCGAGAGATAGTCTTCGTCCAGTCCGTTGGCTTGGAACTGCTCTCTGGCGTACTGGATGAAGTCCACCTCGTGGTTGCTGGTCATCTCCTTCACGCCCTTCTGGCTCTTGTATCCCTGCAGCACTGCACGTATATCAGCCCTCAGACCACGTCACCACCCCCTGTCCCCTCTGACGCACGTTGGTTCTTGACGAACACCTGCGGCAGCTGCGGCGCGCGTTTGCGGGCGCTCTGCAGCGAGCTCCACTGGACCCTTTGGGCCTCCTCCAGTGTCGGGAACTTGACCGTCACGGGCGCACTGGGCGCCGCGTCGGCCCCCACGGGGTTGCGGCGGAACGTGTGCTCGCCCAGGTCGGCGAACACGAGGCCGTCGAAGCCGAAGCTCCTGGCGGCGTAGAAGGCCGTGCCGAAGGAGCGGCACAGCGCGTCCAGCCGAAGCTCCGAGGGCAGCTCGGCCCCCACGAGGCACACGACCGAGAACTGCTTGAAGAAGGCGTCGGGCAGCTCGCCCAGGGGCTTCGTCTCGCACGACACGTGCACCAGCGGGTTCAGGTCCTGCACGCGCGGCAGGCAGGCCTCGGCGAGCTGATAATTGGCAGCAGAATAACAGATATAACAATCGAGTTAGCGATTTGGACAGCAGTGAATGGAGTATCTTTGACACACGCGTTCTTGACACGCACGTTCTTGCCCACGTCCTCCTCGCACAGGAAGAACTGCGTGGCGGCGGCCACGAAGGTCGTCGCCTGCGAGTCGTGCAGCGTGACGCCCACGCCCGCCAGCACCAGGTTCTTCACCAGCTCCGAGCCCAGAGCCAAGAGGCCGCTGACCAGCACGCGCGAGCGCTGCAGCCGCTTCTGCGCATCCACGCCCCAGAGCCGCATCTGCCGGTCGTACACGGCCGCCTCCGCCGCGCTGAACGTCGTCGCCTGCTCCGCCATCTCGTCCTCTTGCTGCGACGATATGAGGATCGAAATACGTATGCAACAAAAAACACTAGTTCGTCAAAATCCGTATGTTACAACAAAAAAATAGTTCGTCGAAACCCGTAGGCCGTGAACGAGGTCGTTTTACATGTATGCAACATATAATTTTGCCAGTAATCTATCCGTAATTTATCTAGATTTCGTTGTTCCAAATTTTCTCCGAGTTGGACGGCGAGAACTTGCTGTTGCTGCCGCAGACGCTGAGAATGGTGTTGGAGAAGGCGCCAACGCCCTTCTGCTGCAGCTCCTCCTCGCCCTCCACGAGGATCATGGACAGACCGGCCTCCAGGTGCCAGTCGATGTGGCAGTGGAAGATCCACACGCCCGGGTTGTCGGCCGTGAAGCGCAGCACCAGGTACCCGGCGTCCAGGCAGCCGGCGTTGCCGTCCGAGGTGCACGGCGGCACGGTGTAGACGTCGCGCGTCATCGGGCTGAGCAGCTTGAGGGGCGGCAGCTGGTTGTTTCGGATCTGCTCGACCGACGCCACGCCGCTGCCCACGACCCAGGGCGAGTGCGTGTGCATGTGGAACGGGTGCTGCTCGTCCTTGACGTTGACCAGCACCACCTCAATGTGCTTGCCGTACTCGATCTTGCGGGCGTTGGCGTCGACCGGGAGCTGCTCGGTCTTCATGCCGCTGGCGATCGAGAAGAGCGGGGGCTCCTCCGGGTGGACGAAGTGGTGGAACTCGCTGCCGTCGATAGAAAAGTGGCCCTTGCCGTCCTGCATCTTGAACTGCAGAACAGCGCGGTCCGAAGCGACCTCGGGGAGTGCAATGGGCACCAGAGGAATGAAGTCGAACTCGGTCACCGTCGTCAGGTTCTGTTGCTTCTGTGACGTCGGGTCGGCCTCGTTCCCGTCTTCGTATGAGACCACAGCGAGGCCTTCGTAGGTGTAGCCCTCGCCAGCGATAGCAGCGGTTCCGCGCGTCCACGGAAGTCCGTGCAGGCCATTGGCACGCATCCAGAAAGAACCAATCGACTTCTGACCGGCTTTCGCTTCAACTACGATCTCGTAGCGCTGGCCGGCGTTCAGAGTGACCGAGTTGATGAGCTCCGAAGGCTGGAGGTGGTCACCGTCAGCTGCAACGACCTGGAACTCGTGGTCGTCGATGCTGAAGACGATCGGGGACAGAGCCGCCATGTTGATGAGACGGAGCAGGTATTTGTTTCCAGCTTGGAAGTGGAACTTTGAGAGAGGCTGCTCGTCGATACACTGGGTGAAGTTGTGGTGAGCCGCAGCAGTGCAGTTGTAGCGCCCGCGGTTGTTGATGAGGACGTTATCCCACATACGCGTAGGCTGCGGCGGCCGGTGGTACAGATCGGCCATTTGGATGGTGTACTCCCCGTCGATGTCCTTCTCCCAGTCCTGTCGTTGACTCGCAGGGGCGTGAACAACCAGCGGCCCACGGAGACCGTAAGCGTACTGGGCCATGTGGTGGCTGTGCCACCAGAACGTGCCAGCCTTGTCCGGCAGAAAGTGGTAGATCGCCGTCGCGTTCGGGCCGATGTGGCACTGGGTGATTTCGGACGTGCCATCCATCTCCTGGGTGCCGAGTTGCTTGAGTCCGTGCCAGTGCAGGCACGTGGGCTCCTCGAGCTCGTTGGTGACGCGAACCTCGACCTCCTGGCCCAGCTCCACGTCGATCACGGCTTGGTCGGCCGGCTTGTCGTTGATTCCAAGCGAGTGGATGACAACACCGTCGTATTCGATGGAGAGGGGCGTAACGCGCCAGTCGTAAGTGACAAGGTCAGCAACACTGGATTCGATGTGGGCCGCGAGCAAGGCCGAAGCAACGGCGGAGAAGCGCTTGAGACCCATGGCGTGGACTGAACGGCTTCTGTTGGGCCCTAGCTAAGGCGGGTACTTGCGTCCGTTGTTGGCGGTAGAAGGCAAATTGCAGAATGGGGATTGAGTGGTGATGAAGGCGCTTTGACCAAGCTTTGGGCCGTTCACTCGAAAATGTTGTCTCGGCTCATGTGACGTTCAGATTGCAACGCGCTTTGAGAAAGTCATGCTCGTACAGTAACATGACGCGCTGTGTGGCCTTGGCCTTGACACCACCGGGAATTTGAGCCGGAGTTTGGGATCATCTGCCAACGGCAAAGCCCCTTAGAGTTAAATTCCATAAAGTTTTTGAGTGCTTATGATCTGCTGGGGTCCAGCATCGCTGTGGCCATTGCCAATGGCTGCGGTTGAGGCGCTTAACAAAGGGCCACGTTGATACTCACCTCCCAAGCTTCTACTTAAGCGCTTCGGTTTGAGCGGCGTGCTCGCCTGAAAATGTAGACATTTGAAAGGTGCCTCTCATGCATTATATAGATTGTTGGTTGGTCGTTGGTGCAATTCTGCCGTCGTCAACGACAGCTCTCAGAGATGCACGAGCCGGATGCATTGTTCGTCCATCATCATCAATGAACATTGAGTCGTAAAGAGGCGGCTGGGAATTGATCATGATGTGTAAGTCTCGCGCCAAAGCTAACTTGTAGCGAGTTCTATCCTCCACCACTCCTTAACGAGTTGACATGTGAGGTCATACTCTAAAGATTTGACGCACGTATCCACGAAGAGACGGTTGTGCTTTCGCCGTGAACATCTCAATCAATTACGAACACCAAGGGATCCTGCGTAATAATGTACTTGAAGTAGCTGTCGCCGGTACAAACTGGACGCGGGTCTTTGGGTGGCCACGAATCTACGGCATCGATGCATTAGCTGCTCCTCGCCCTTCACAAAGATCATACCGAGTCCAGGTGCCAGTCAATGTGACAGTGCATGATCCACACACCGGGGCACTTGGTATCGAACCGCAGTACTACATACTCGGCGTTCTTGTATCCGCCATTGCCGTTGGAAGTGCAGGCGGTGTAGCAGCTTTGTCTTCATGCCACCCGCGATCGCGAATCACTCGGAGTTACAAAGTGTTGATAGTCTCCCCAGCCCAGATTGCATCTTGAATTCAAGAATGGCACGGTCTGCTGCGGACAACGGCAGCGTGATGGGGACCGACCATGCGGGAGAACTCAAATTCCTCCACGGTTGCTGCAGTGGTCGATGGCGTTGAAGTCGAACCGCCTCCACTTTCACCACCATCATACGAAACAAATCGCGAGACTTTCAAAGTTGTAAGTTCCACCGGCGATCGCAGCAGTTCCTCTTGTCCATGACAGGCCGTGTGGCCCAGTGACTCTCATCCAGAACGAACCAATGACTCTTCGGGTGCCCGATTCGAATAGTCGGGTGGATGCGAATGCCCGAACTTGGCTGAGTCGTAGCCCCGGGTGGGGCGGGTATCCTGCACACGCACCGAGCCTGGTTCAGCGTGGTAGAAGTTAGCCAGTTGGACCGTAAACTTGCCCTTGATTGTTTTTCATGGTTGTTCATTTACAGCAGCACGCACGATTAGTGGGTCACGGAGACCAAACGCGAACTGCAAAGACTCGTGACTGAGGCCGCGAACGAACTGAACGAGCCGACCTGTCGCCACTGATGCGGCCTTACAGCCATCCGGGAACTCAAAAAATGGACGGCACGTCTGGCATCACTCAACGCCACATTAGCCCAACCGGAACGGCAGTGTGCCGCTTCAAATCCGAAAAAGGCTGGGATGTTCTGGTGGCATCAACCTCTTAGGGGTTAACCCAGCGTTTCGTCGTCAATGGTAGCTTGATCTAAAGGTTTGTCATTGATCGCAAGCGCTTATACCGGTAAGAGGATTCCATCGAAGGTTGCAGCGATCTTGGCAAAACGCCAGTCGCAGGTGACGACGTCAACGGCGCTGGGTCCGAGGTGTGGCGCTAGCAAGGCCGCCATGAAGGCGGAGGACCGACCACACCTCATGACGTAGACGTAAGGAGCTGGTATTTGACGTACCCCAGTAGGAAAAGGCAAATTGTCCGCGTGTAAAAGGAAAATGACCCGCTTAAACTTAAAGTTACGTTGGAAGATATGGTACAAGTTGATGCCCTGCGTAATGGTTGCTGTATTTTGTGACAAAGCCTAGCATCTGCGTCGGCTGTAACCATTTAAGCACTTGGAATTATCCATGTGCGCAATTTGAAGCGTCTAGCATCTGGCAGAACGAACTCCACAAATTCAAACTCCTCTTCCAATCTGCTGTTCATAAGGCTTAGGATCAACACTATGGCATAAAAACAAAACAAAAACAATCGAACCAGCACACGCAGATTAATCAAAGTTTCTGAAGTCTACACGTACGTAGAATTGGAGCTTGAGTTCGGGGACTGCATGCTGCCACATACGCTCAACGTGCTGTTCGAGAATGCATTCGCACCTTTCTTCTGCAACTCTTCCTCGCCCTCGACAAAGATCATTGACAGACCGGCCTCCAAGTGCCAGTCGATGTGGCAGTGAAAGATCCACACACCAGGGTTGTCAGCGGTAACACGCAGTACCAGATAGCCCACATCCATGCACACGCCCCTCTCGTCGTACTGTATACATCACGTGCCATCGGTCCGTCGAGCTTCAGGGCTGGGAGTGAGTTATTGTGGATCTCGTCAATTGAAGCAGTACCGCTGCCCACAACCCAGGGCGAGTGCGAGTGTAGGTGAAAGGGGTGCTGCTCGTTCATCCCGTTGACTAAGACACCTTCGATGTGCTCGCCGTACTGGATCTTACGGGCGTTCGCACTGGTGGCAACTCCTCCGTCTTCAAACCTCCTGCGATAGTAAAAAGCGGTAGCTCGTCCGGCACGACGAAGTTGTTGTAGTCACCACCGTCAATTGAGAAGTAGCCCAAACCGAAATGAAGGTCAAATTCAAGGATGACACGATCCGATGGGGTTGAAGGCAGCTCTGTCGACACTAGAGGAGTGAACTCAAACTCAGTGACAGTGGTCACAGTTGCAGCCTGTTCCGACGTGAGTTCGGTGTCGTCGTCTTTTTCATACTGGACAATTCCCAAGCCTTCGTAGTTGAATCCGTCGCCAGCCATTTGAGCGTTGCCTCCCGTCCAGGGCACGTCGTACAAACCCGTGGCTCGCATCCAGAATGATCGAATCTGGCTTTGTGGTTGAGCGGAACCAGACCCCTTCGCTTGCACTACAACGTCGTAGCGCTGACCGGCGTTGATCGTGATCGAGTTGATCAGTTCCGAGGGCTGCAGATACTCACTGTCTGCAGCTACGACCTGGAATTCGTGGTCGTCCATGCTGAACATGATGGGGGACAGCGCAGCCATATTGATGAGGCGAAGCCATGTTGATGAGGCGAAGCAAGTACTTGTTTCCGGCTTGGAAGAGGAATTTCGTCAGCGGTTGGTCGTCCGTGCGGTCCGTAAAGCTGTGAGACGCTGCGGCAGTGCAATTGTAGCGGCCTCGGTTGTTGACGATCATGCTGTCCCAGATCGGAGCGCGTCATGGTACTGGTCTGCCAACTGGACGATGAATTCCTCTGCGATGTCTTCCTCCCACGACTGTCGATCGTTTGCGGGGGCGTGAACGACCAGCGGGCCTCGAAGGCCATACGCGTACTACGTGGAGTGATGGCTGTGCCACCAAAACGTGCCTGCCTTGTCAGGGGTGAAGCGATACACCGTCGTTCCGTTCGGATCGATGTTGCATTGTGTTATACCCGACGTTCCATCCATCTCCTGGGTGCCGAGTTGCTTCAAGCCATGCCAGTACAGGCACGTAGGCACGTCGAATTCGTTGGTGACGCGCACTTCGACCTCTTGGCCAAGTTCCACATCGATGAGAGCTTGGTCGCCAGGCTTGTCGTTGATGCCGAGGGTAGGCACAGAGACACCGTCGAAGGCTGCAGTGATGGCAGTGACGCGCCAGTCATAGCTGACAACGTCAGCGGTGCTTGGTCCAAAGTTGAGTGTCAACAAGACCGTCGAGATGGCGGAGAAGGTAGCGAACCCCATGGAGCTGCGGCGAGGGAGTTGTTTGTACCTATCCTATCAGCTGCTGTATGCAAAGCTTACTAGGCGCTGCAGCATCCATGGGTGCGGTGGCGTAATACGCATCATCACCTAGTGGAGTGGCGTGCTTCCAACTTGAACCTGCATGATCAGCTATGGGATATGCAACACGGCTTTCCTGGACTGGCAGCAATGGCAGGCGAAGGCGGGCAGCACCCTTTGAATTAGTTCAGCTCTTAATTTGCATTCCGGCGAGCAATACACGTTGATCGTTGGTGGGAGTTCCAGCTCCCAATCTAGCGTATTTTGTGTCTTCAAGATGCAGGACATCACAGCCCTGTCCAGAAATGGTTGACCAGCTGCAACTTATCCATACTGTCACCGTGACAGTCACGGACATGGGCAAATCTACCCTGCATTGGAGTTAACTTGACGATGGACGTCATGTGTGGGCCACCGTTAGCCGACCATGGCCACTATTATCAGTGGACACGACGACCGATTCGTGATCAACAAAGGTGCCAAGCTGCAATTTGCGGGACCAGCGCCTGTCAACTTCGGAAACAGGGACCATCTCTCTCGAATGCTGAAGCAAACTATTCGAAGTATGCAAAATACTGAGGTGGTGCACAAGATTTTGAGTGCCTGCAAACGGAAGGCACACAAACGCATGCAAGAATCCATGAACACTTTTACGTGCTAAGTTAGTACAAGTTCGCAATCCAAGTGCTGACGCAGTATGGTACTATCCATTGCGGGGAGGAGAGGAGAGTATTAGCGAGCATGCCGCAACTTTACACGTCTGGCAGGGATATTTCTGCCACTACAGTACCAAAACCGAGCAATTCAGAATTCTCTATGTGGATGGGGGTCTGCAATTGCTTCAACGCTCGTTTGAAAGCTCTACTTAATATTTTGTTACTATTGGAGGTAACGGGCAACATCTCAGGCCCGAGTCTCACGCAGCGGTGGCCGGGGCTGCTTTTGCTGCATGTTTCACAGATTTGGGATTGATCCACCGACAGTGAACCGCCAGCTCGCCAATAGATAGGTTGTCCAGATAAACCCCCTCTGACGCAGCCCCTACAGGTTTCAGCGCTTGATGTTGAAGCTTATCGAATCTGCCATCCCCAATAGGGCGACCCATAGCTACGAGCTGCTGCTTTCCCGATCGAGGCTCCATCACAGCGAGCAAACGTGTGGCTTGTCGGAAACGTTTGCACATCACTCCGTCGTCACGGTATTTCAGTCCGAAGGACAGAGCCAGTAGATGCAGCAATACACTGATGCCGCCGCTGTAGTTGGCCCAGTGCGTGTGACGCACCAAACATTGATCCATCGACAGTTCCGGAGCAATTGAATCGCTATTGAAACAGCAGGCAGTGAGCTCATTCAGACGACGAGGCCACGTGAACATGCCGCAAACGCTGGTTGCAATCACATTCCCACCAACAATTGCTCTGTAGTCGGTTAACTTCTGCGTGCGTGGGTCAAAATGCGAACCTCCCAGCAGCACGATGTGTTTGAAACGAAAACACGTGGCTGAGGCTCCGCACTCCTTTCGCTTCTGCTCTTCGGCAGCGTTGACATCTTCGTTCAGGTGCGTGAGAAGCTGAGAATCCGTCATCCGTCGAGCTTGACCGATCGAGTGCTTCGAGCGCAGGACATCGACGATGGGGAAGCCGTCGCCATCGAGTTCCACGGCGAAAGTTTTCCTGGAGAACCCAGCGCGGTGAAACAGCTCGGCGACTGTCGTCTGCAACACCATCGCATTGAACTTCATTCGCTGGCAGGCTTCACTGTCAGAGTTGTCGACGCCGCTGGGTGCATCGAAGCCTTGGTAGCTGTCGCGGGGCTTTTGGTAGTGGAAACGCACGATCCACTTGGGTTTCCGTGGTACGAACCGCACAGCGAACTCGTGTGTTGCAGTGGCGACACGAAGACGAATCTTGAACGCGCCAGGGTGAGAAAGGTGCGCGTACGCCTTGAAATGGCCTGACTCCCGGACCACTGGCCAGCACACACTACCCACCCACGAGTTACTCAGGCCACCTCCTTGCTCCACGCCATGCGCAACAGTTTGCACATACATCGCGTTGTCCGGAAGGTTCGCAGTTCCGAGGTTTTCGACATTCCCCTCGATTAAGACGAGTGGAAACGCGAGCTTCTCGTTCTGGCGCAGATTCGTCACTCATATCTGCAGGGGCATCAGAGAACCCGTTGGACAGGAGTTGACTCGCTCTGTGGGTGCTCGTGGGCGCACAACAGAGGCGAACGTCCGCTCACATGGAGCCGATAGCCGACCTTCTTGTTGCCAAAGAGACCGTCGCTGCCGAGCATCCGGAGCACTATAACGAACCGTCCTCGAGTGTTTATTGCCCATTGAATGAGCTTGTTCAGTGAGAAGTTGACCGCGAATCCGAAAGTGATTTTTGGTCTCAGCACTCGCTCGCCGTTTGAAGCACGCCCCTTCATTTACACCGGACCGTTCTTGCTTCTGGCATGAGCTCCAGTAACTAACAGTCTCAGCCAGGAATAAGTCCGTCCCATGCGAGGGCTGCAGAGTTACTGGCGTGGCAGCCGTTTGGAGGGTGGTCGATTTTCGCTTGCTACATGTAGCACCCACACGTGCTTAACCATAAACAGTTGATGATCGATGTTTTAGAGTCACACTAACGTTACGAGTTGAATTCGTACTTAAGTGCATATAGTCACCATTTCATTTACCGGTACCGTATTCCCGGTACACGATATGGTCGTCATAGCCATTCTGTCATATAGCAGTGTGAGGCTATAACGTCTGCGCAACAGAGGCCGCTGCCATGAAAATGCGCAAGCTAGTAGTTCCTGGGTGAGCGTAGGGTGTCGCGAAAGCTCAGTCTTTCATGGACACTTAAGCTAGCCATATCCAGGAGTGTTGTCAACTACATTATTAAGTACGGAATATACCCGATTTGCATATGCGGGGCGCTTCTGACAGGGGGAATATAAAGGAAATCGATGCTAATTTGCCCAGGAAATCGATCCGCGGCTAGATTTGGCTTGTCACAGCCCGAGATATTAACTGCACTGCTATATGACAAAATGGTTATTACGAGCATCCGGTACGATATCTGTCATCTGATTGGCTAAAAGCGAGGTGAACCTACTGATAAAACAACGCTTCTGACATGGGGGTTACGGTACTAACATTGGTGTGGCCCACTATGGCTTCATTGATACATACAGTCTGCCATGTGGAGCGCTAGTGCCGCGCTGTTCGCGCTCGTGGCGCTCATCGGCTTCCTGTCCGTGTGCATCTCCATGCTGATGATGCTCTTCGGTCCCGACATCGACCGCCAGAACACGCGGCGAGGAGCTCCACACGCCGCCTCACACCAGGAATTCCTGCTCGCACACGTGCACGCCGGGAACGAGGAGTCCGGTCTCATGGAGCGGGCTCGACCCAGCGGGCAGCTCGTGCGGCTGTTCTACCGCTTTTGGCTGCCCAAGCATCTGGGTAGTGCCAAGGATGCCAAGGCCGTAGTGGTCGTGCTGCACGGCGTCAACTCGCACAGCGCGCGCAACAACAAGTTCATGGTGGAGGTGCTGCAGAACGGCTTCTTGGTGGCGGGCATGGATCACGAGGGCATGGGTCGCAGCGACGGTAGACACGGATACTTCTCCAGCGTGGACATGCTGGTGGACGACGCCATCGTCTTTGTGGACTTGGTCAAGGCCAAGTATCCCGGCAAGAAGGTTTTCCTGCTCGGCGCGTACGTGGCATCAGTTGGAGTTTTTAGGGATGTTGCGGAGTGTGTACTGATAAGAGTTGTGCTTGCTTGTTGGTGACAGATCGCTGGGTGGACTAATGATCCTCCATGCGCTGAGCAAGGGCGGCCCGAAGCTCGTTGATGGCGCCGTCATTTTGTGTCCCGCGACCGAGATCCACAAGGCGTCGCGGCCATCGCATCTCATGGAGCTTATCGGCCGGTTGCTGCAGGAGTACATGCCCAAACTGCCGCTGGTAAAGGCTAACAGCGGCAAGAACAGCTCTCCCGAGGTGGTAGCGATTGTTGACGCAGAGAAGCACTCGGACCCGCTGTACTACCCCGGCAAGATGCGTGTTGGAACGGGACTGGCACTGCTAGAAGGCATCACGAGCATCCAAGACAAGTTGCAGCTGATTGAGACGCCGTATCTGCTGCAGCATGGCACAGCGGACCAAGCCTGCAGCGTCACCGGTTCGGCAGCGCTCCACCTCAAGACGCGCAGTGCCGACAAAACCTTCAAGACCTACGAAGGAGGCCACCACGACTTGGCCAGCGAACCCCCACGCATTCGTGACGCTGTTGTGCGCGACTTCGTGGCTTGGCTAGAGGACCATTCCAAGCCATAGTCGAATGGATGGTAAAATGATCAAAGTATCGTGCTTCAAGCACCATTAACACGAGCGTAACTGAACTGTTGCGTATTTGGTTTTTGCTGACTGGTACAGAATGAAGATGGTGCTGTTCCTGCCACTAATAAAGAGGAAGCAGAAGATGGAGCAGTGAAGCACTGCAGGAACAACCGTGCGCTCATAGCCGCGCGCTTACTTGCCGTCGATCTTACCGTCCATGGCATCCACGAGGATGACCCTCTTGGCCATGTACTTGTGCAGGAACTTGCGGCCGAACGGGATGTATGACAAGCTGTACCAGATCATGCTGCAGAACTGAGCGATCAGTAGCAGGATGACGATGAACCAGTGAGAGGGCCACAAGAAGGCCACGATGACCGTGAGCGCCAGCGAGCCCATCCAGGCGCGGCCCGTCAGGCTGCGCTTGCGCGATAGCATGCGCTTCTTGAGGCGGTCCTGGCCCATGATGAAAATGAGGCTGGAGAAGGTGGCGATGTTGCTCAGCGAGTAGAAGAGCGCGTAGAAGCGCACGTGGTGCACGCCCGTGAAGAGGATCACAGTGGCGGCGAAGGCGAAGAGGCCGCTGAGCACGTAGCAGCCGACGGCGCCCAGCGCGCGCTGGTTGAGCGTGAGCTCGTCGAACTCGTCGCCGATGCCGTCCAGCAGTCCGTCCTCCTCGTCGCTGTCCGAGTCGCTCGAGTCCTTGCGGCGCGGCTTGGCCTTCTTCTTGTCCTCCTTGATGTCGATGTGGAAGGCCCCCTTGGCCGAGTCCAGCAGGCCGCTGCCGCTGCTCATGCTGTCCGTGGCCTCCTTGCCCTGCTTGGTGGCCTTGCTGATGCTCTCCTGCGCTTTCTTGCTGGTCTTCTCGATCTCCTGCTGCGTCTTCTTGGCAAAGTCCTCCAGCTTTTCGCTGGCCTTCTTGCTCTGCTCCTTCAGTTGGTCCATCATGGTGGCGGCGAGAGGATCTTCCGTGGCTTGCGCTGTTTGGGGGCGAATTTCGGAGTGAGCCTACAAAACTGATTTGGCTGCATCGCACTTAGTCGAAGATTGGCGTATCACGTTGAAGCGTGCGCGCCATAGTCGATGGCCACATACCGCTGGCAATATGGCCTCCTTCCACGCCCCCATCCACTGACAAACCGGCATGGAGCTCCCTATGGAGTCGGCTGTGTGGCCACCTGGAACGAGATGCACAAGTGGAAACGGTTTATTTACTGCGGCAGTCGCCCGGTTCGATTCCATCGTCGAGCGCGCGGCGGGGTCACCAAGTTTCCGATGTTTCTGGTTGTGTGGTGCAATGTACATGTCCGATGAATGACGACGGGATCTCCGAGCTGGTGCCCGCCACGATACGCGGAGCCAATGTTGGGTCTAACAGTCTAGAGTCTTACAGAACGGACTCTCTCTCTCTCTCTCTCTCTTAGCTCAGCTAAGTTAGTTGTTCGTGAGTCGGGAGGTCTCGGGGCAGCGCATGGCATTGCCCCGCATGATCTGCATGGCGAAGCGCAGTAGCTGGACCCAGCTCGCCGCCTCTCTCTCGTCCCTTGAGCGCAAGAGCAGCATGTTGCCGCTCCAGAAGTCGATGCGGAAGCCGCCGTGCCCCATCATCTCGATCTTCGTGGCCGAGCGCAAGTCCAGCTCGCCACGAGGACTTCGCCAGTAGCTGCGCTTCTGCATTCTTACGACGAAGGCCTGGAAATCCAATGTGCACCAGCGCTTGCTCCAGCTGCGTCGAAGCAGTGCGATGGACTCCCGAAGCACGAACAGGTTGCCGCTGTAAGGCGGCAGATCCAGCAGTGCGACCGGAGGCGGAACCGCTGGGAGGTCTATGAACTCGTGTGTGCTGTATCGGCCGTCTGGGCTAGCTGGCGCTTTGCCGGTGTCTTCAGGGTAGAGTGCCCGGAAGAACACTCGCTGGAAGTGATACTTCTCGACGCGGATCACCTCAATCGCCTCATTCATGCACACCAATTCGTTCTCCAGCTCGGCCATGTCCTCATCGTCTAGCTCGAGGCTTTTCACCTTCAGACGGTCCTCGCGCTCCATCTCCAGCAAGTCGTCCTCGGTCACCGGGTTTCCGTCGTCATCCAAAAGCGTGAATCGCCCGGAGTTGGTCCGATGCAGTTCGCTGCGCATGCGGCTGCTTGGCACCTTGCTCTTCGAACCGAAGGGGTAGACCGTTGCTCGCTCGAATGGCTCAAATGTGTCGAGACTCTCGCGGTCGTCCCAAAACTCGCCCAGACCGACGTTCTCGCGGAACATTTGCACGGTGTTGGCATTGTCGCTCACATCAAAGTAGCCGTGCTCTTCGAAGAACGCGAGGCCGTCCGGAGCGCGGCCCTCGTACACGTCGAGAAGGTGTCGATCGAATGGAGTAACCATCTCTCCGACGCTGCCCAGGCGGCGCATGGTGCTGGTCAATTGGGCTGAAAGTCTGAGCGGTATGAGAAGCTGGTTGTGCGCCTTTTTCAAACAAGCCGAGAAGGATTTTTGAGTTCCAGCAGGCAGCGCTGACTTGGCTGTGATCAAGCAAGGACAAAAAAAGTTTGAGTGCAGCACATGGCGAGCTCAAGCAATTGGAGAACCACTATTTCAACATCGGGCTCGGGTTGATTCCGGTGGGAAACACCGAGAGATTTCAGCCATGTTGAGTGAAATGCTTGTCATCCGAAGTATATCCTTGCGTATATTTCGGGTCCATGCCGTTGAAGTTCAGCGATAAGAGCCTTGTAGACTTTTAGGTCTTATTAGAGCTTAAAGCCCAGACAGCAATAGCATGCGTTGTTGGCTAGAGATAGCAACGTGCCCCCCCCCCCTTGTGCTATCTTCTTTTGAAATCTCCGCTACTTTGAGAGCATTGAATTCTTCACGGACAACAACGCAGCTCTCTCAATGCAGTAAAAAAAAACATGCTTCACCTCGTTCTCTTGCTAACTGGGCAATGCCATCCTGAGTCTGTATGATATTCCACTTCACTTCACTCAAACAGAATCCACACACCAATGCATGCGTGCACCTGATGCATTATATAAAATAAGCCTCCGTGAGGGTATCAGTCCGCTACAGTTCTTAGCTGGAGGCATAGCTGGCCGCTTTGGAGCAGCCCTTCCGCAGAATCGCTCGGCCGTACGGGATGAACGAGGCGCCGTACCAGAGCATCGCAGCGTACTGAATAATCACCACCAGCAGCACAAGCGGCCCGGCCTTCGGGAAGCCAAAGGCGATGATGAGCGTCGTGACCATGGCGCCCATCCAGATGCAGCAGGCCACGCGTCGGACGGGCATGCACATGACCTTGAGCTGCCGCATGGGGCCGATCAGGAACAGCGAGCTGCCGATGCTGCAGAGGCTGCCCAGCGTGTAGAAGAAGGCAAACTGCTTGAGGTGCTTGGGGCCGCCCCACATCATCAGCGTGGACAGGAATCCGCAGAGCGCGCCGAACAGGTAGCAGCCGATGGCGCCGTAGAGTCGCTGGCGCTTGGTGAGGCCGCACTCCTGCCCGAGCTCGTTCAGCAGCCCCTCCTTCTCCTGGTTGGCGTTCGAGGGAGACTTGCCTCCTTCCAGGTCGCTCTCATTGGCTGTGTCGGCGCCGCTGGCGAGCGACGACGAAGAGCTCGAGGACTTGACCGCCTTGGTGTTGAGCGCGCTGGCCTTCGCCTGCAGCGCCGCCGACCCCTTCTGCGTCACGTCCTTGAGCGAGCTGGCGAGGTTGGACTTCTGCGCCACATCCTTGAGCGATCCCGCCGTGTCCAGCGCCAGCGTCGCCGCCTGCGTCGACTTGGCCTTCAACTGCTCCAGCATGACGAGCCTCTTGCTTCTTTGGCAACTGACGACACTCGAAATACCGCACCGCAATTTCAGCCAATCGCAACGCTCTAACAACACTAAATTACGACAGTGGCCTCTCTTCATCAACAAGCGTCACTTTCTCTTCGTATCCATCGCAAAAGCCAAGGATGTCGGACTCGGAGGAGTATGAGTACGAGTACGACAGCGACGAGCAGTTCGACAGCGACGAGCAGGGCTCGGCCGTGGATGGCGAGGACCACGAGGCCGCGCAGCATCGCAGCGCCGCCCGCGAGGCGCAGATCGCGCTGGAGAACACGTTCTACGAGGCCGAGGACTTCCGCCAGCGCGGGGACCTGACGCAGGCGCTCGAGTACTTCCAGCGCGTGGTGGCGCTGGAGAGGGAGGCGGCGCCGCTGGAGGAGCGCAAGTGGAGCTTCCAGTCGCTGGAGCACGTGGTCAAGATCTGCGTGAGACGCCGCCAGTGGGGGGACATGCTGCGCCACTACGAGCAGATGCTGGGGCATTTGGCGTTCGTGACGCGGAACGAGAGCACGGACTCCATCTCGTCCATCCTGGACGTGGTCTCCAGCGCCACGGGCAAGGAGGAGGAGAAGGACAGCGCCAAGTACACGTCCAAGATGTACGAACTCACGCTGGACAAGCTCAAGGACGTCAACAACGACCGACTCTGGTTCAGCATGAACGTCAAGCTGGGCAAACTCTATCTGGACATGCAGGAGTTCGACCAGCTGCAGAGGCTGCTCAATCAGCTCTACGACTACTGTCAGACTCCGGATGGCGTGCAGGACCACTCGAAGGCCACGTCGCTACTGGATGTGTATGCGCTGGAGATCCAGGTAAGAGTAAAGCATCGCGGGGGTGGACTGCAGTTAGGAACTCAAAAGGCTCTTGGGGGTATTGCTGTTGATGGTGTAGCTGTGTGTCGCGACCAAGAACAGCGCCAAGATGCGTGTCATCTACCCGAAGACGCTGGACCTGGACGCCGCCGTCGCTGACCCGCGAATCATGGGGTCCGTGTTATTGTCGTTTCGTAGCAGATTAGGTAGTTGTACGCGGACTAACTTGATGTTCGTGTGCTATAGAGTTATCCGTGAGGAAGGTGGCAAGATGTACTTGGAGGAGAAGGAATGGATGCTAGCCTACAACGAGTTCTTCGAGAGCTTCCGCAACTACCAGGAAGCGGGAAACTCGCGTACAACGCAGTGCCTCAAGTATGTTGTCCTAGCCAACATGCTGGCGAGCTCAGATATCAATCCGTTTGACTCGCGAGAAGCTAAGGTGTACCAGGACGTGGAGGAGATTGGTGCGATGCTGCTGCTGCGCGGTGCCTATGAGGCCAACGATATTGTGCAATTTGAGAAGATCCTGAAGAACCCGAAGTACAAGCTGTTGAGCGATCCTATCATGAAGCGGTACCTGAACCCGCTGTTGCGCAACATTCGCTGCCAGGTTATGAAGAAGCTCGTGCGTCCGTACGAGGCTATCCGCATCGAGAGCCTTTCGAAAAGTATGAATATTGCCTCGGAGGACGTCGAAGACATCGCTGTTGCACTCATCCAGAATCTCGAGTTGGACGCCAAGATCGACCAAAGTCGGGGACTTCTCGTGCTCCAGACGCGGCAAAAGTGCGTCGTTTCATTTGCATCGCTTGTGTATGAGTGTGTGTGTTTTTTTTTCTTTTCTCACAGGACTGCTCCTTTGTTCCTTGTAGGGCTCGCGATGCTAGCAAGATGTACGACGCATTGGACCGATGGACTCGGGCGCTTGCCTCGACGCATGGAACGATCGCTGCGCGGGTGACGGCGCATCCGTAAGTTTGATGTTACCTGGTTGCGTCGCAACAGATTAAATTCGAGCAAGGCCGATCCCCCGAGGGCCAGTGCCTCCTCGTTTTATCACGTTGGTCACAAGTGTGGCTGGAAGTGCGATCAGTTCAGCCATTCCGCACAACCAAATGAAGCCGAAATACAGAAGCTCTATCTATTGCTCGTCTAACACCAGGCCAGCATCGCATGCTGCAGCCATTAAGCAAGACGGCATTGCGCGTTGTGATCCTTGATGTAGGTCACCACCGCCTCATCGGAAGCGGTAGATGGCATCACCTGATACAGAGCGCGAGAGGCCAGGTCAGTGAGAGTAACGGAGCTAGACACGACCAGCGTCTCGCAGTTGCGGGTCTCAATCCGGTTGTCAGCGGGAAGCGCCTTCGCACAAACGTCGGCCGATGAGATCACCTTGAATTTCGTGCCATCCTTCGCGAGCTGGTCGAGTAGCGTCTGCGTCGACGGTACCGTGTAGTTGGTGACGATGCTGACATTATCAGCACCGACAAGAGTGGCCAAAGCATCAAGGAGACCACGGCGCTGGATCGCTGCACCAGCTGGAACATCCACGATGTTGCCATTGCTCGTCGTTTCAAGCAGAACATCCAAGTCCACAAGCACGAAGAGGACAGAAACGGAGAGCGGCTTGGCGAAGAATCGCACGGTGGGGTTGGCGATCACATGACGGCTCTGAATGAGTTTCAAGTCGCAGTCCTTGCCGCCAAGTTTGAGGGTGATACGAAGCACATCCTGAATCGTCGAGATGACGTTCTCCAGCGCACGCTTGAAGTCGTCCGGGAAGCGGTACAGCCAAGCTAGTAGCAGCGCCGCGAACAGGTCGCCCGTTCCAGTGTAGTAGCTGTCGATCCACGGGAAGCGCACCTCGTACTGCTCGCAGCGAGGCTCGCCTCCATTGACACCACTGGAAATGACCTTGCTGCCGATGACCACCAGCTCCTTCGGCGTCTCGCCCTCTGATGCCTCGTGGAAGCTGCTGATCACCACAACCTTCGGTCCCAGCGTGTGCAGCTTCTTGCACGCACCCATAGCGTCCTCCACGGTACGCAGCTCCATCTCCGCCAGCAACTCGCACTCGTACTGGTTGGGCGTCAAGACGTCACAAATCGGCAGCACCTTGGAGCGGTACAAGTCCACTGCAGCAATCAGTGGGAAAAAAGAGATCCAAAGATCAGAACCATTCTTTCAATCCAACAAAAACATTCTCAAGAGAAATCTGCCGCGTACCCAGCTCCAGAGGCACGTAGAGCTTGCCCAAATCTCCCATCACCGGGTCACATACATACACGAGGCGCTCCGGGTGGGTCTGCGCCGCTCGGATCCGCTCGTAGACGCGTACGATGGCGTCCAGCAGCGAGATGGAGCCGATGTAGCCCGTGAGCAGGTGCGTGTGCGCGTCCCGCAGCAGGTCGTTGGTCTCCATGCCGTCCAGCAGCTCGTGCAGCTCGTCGCCCGTGAGGCGGCGGCCCGTGAACTTCGCGTAGCCCGTGTGGTTGGAGAACTGCACGCTGTTGATGGGGTCCACGTCCATGCCCAGCAGCTGCAGCGGGAACACGGCGCTCTTGTTGCCCACATAGCCCTGCACCACGTGCGACTGGATGCTCAGCACGCGGCCGCCGTCGTCGCTCACCTCCAGCTCCGCCATGGCGATATGTCGTCCCCCCCTTGAGCTGTTGAGTGCGTAACGGATTCCGGTAATCGACAGTTGTGTGCAGAACACCAACTTCACGACATACTGAAGTCAAGTGACGGCTTCAACTGACATCTAGAAACCTTGGATTTTTGCATGCCGTTGGGCATTCTAGCTGCAGTTTTTGGAGGCATGAGTCGTGCGGCAATGGGCCAAGAGGGACAATGACTTTATCCTGCTACATGTACTGCCATGGTTTGCGTTGGTTTGTGTAGTCGCATCGGTGGATCAGGGGGCAGAGCATAGCATTTGGCGCTGTCCTATCCGGTGATGGCGCTGTTGGTCTCGCCAAAAGCGCATGATTCGGAGAGCGCTCCTGGACAGATTCCAACGTAGCATAGTGGTGGGAAAGGCTCGTGGATATAGCAGAGTGCTCGAACATCGACTTCAAGACTGTCCGCCGATGCAGACGACGAGGAAGGCAACGCAGCGCTGCGATTGACGCGGTAAAAATAAAAGCTGTCTGGAGCGGGTCAGATTCTTAGGCGTCAACTGGAGCGAATTGCCAACGTAAAGGACGCTACTACCTGTATCCTCTCTCTTGCAGCACCCCCGTCATACTCGTGTCGTCGACGTCTGCAGCTGGGAGCACGCCACCGTCGCCTTTCCAGAGGCGGTGTGTGTCAATACGCTCGAAAGAAATCGCCTCTCGCTTCAAAATGCTTCACTCGAGCAAGTCAAAGCATCTGGTCGAGCTGGCCTGGAGAACCTTACGATGTGGGCAGCTGGTACAGCACGTATTGCGGCATTAAAAGCGAGCAGATCGGCGACGCGAACGACAATGGCGTCAGGACCAGTGCCCGTTGAACTCCTGTTGAGAAGGAGCGCTGATAAACTTGACGTCGTGCTCGAGTTGGTGGCGTTTCGGCCGCTCTCGCGTGACGACCATCGCGATTGCTACTAAGCAATTTGCTAGCGCACTATCGTGCCATCGTGCGGTGTGTCCACGCCGACACAGACAAGTAGTTACATCTGCAGTGACTGCAGTCTGGCTTGCCGCCAGCCGCTGGTGACTCGCGCTGGGTGGTTTTCATACGAGAGGCACCTCTTATCGGCACCAGAGTGTCCGGACTTATCTTGGAAGACTGGAAGAGTTGTGGCGCGCGTTGTGGATAAGTGAAAACAGCGGGTTAGCACATGGGTGCAGCTGGTTCTGCGGCGACTGCTCTAGAAGCTAAAGCCGAGCAGCGTCCCATGCTACTGGCAGAGAGAACGACCGCTGCCGCCCTTCCCGCATTTGGTTGCTGTGGTCGGTGAAGCGTCGGGCGGGCGTTCATTTTCAAACTTGGATCAGACGAGTACAGGGCTGGCGAGTAGGCAGCAGGCCACCCGAAACGCCAACCTGGGGGGGACAGCAATACGTCCGAGCATGGGCTCAGTCCGCAGGTTGCTGCTACTTGCGGCCTTGGCGCTTGCCATCGCAGCAGGTACGCATGTCGAATCCCAGCTCCAAGTTTCGTGAGCTGCACGAGCTAATTCGTGGACTATTATCTGGGTCTGTAGATGCACGCACAGGCGCGGAAAAGTCGACCCTGACGCTTTCTCCTGTCGCGGGTTCCCTCATTACGACGAGGGATGACCCCAATACTTCGTTGATCACCACCGTCATCGGCAGCGCCGCATCCGACTCCACCACGAAGGTTACAGATGCCCCAGCCACCGAGACTCCTACTACAGCACCGACTGTGGATACCAGCAGTGAATCGGAGGCAACGTCGGCGTCTGACAGCGGAGAACAGGACACAACCGATGCCCCTTCAAGCGCCTCTGCAACGGTCAGCCCAGGCTCGACATCGGACCGCAGTACTCTTGACTCGGAGAAGCAAACCGATGCCACTGCAGCAGCATCGGCGTCAACATCGTCCAAGTCGTCGACAGCTTCCGTTGACACCCTCAACGACAGCAGTGGTGGCTTGAACACTGGCGGCTCGTCTAGTATAGGCACAATTCTTCCGGTCGTCTTCGGAGCTCTCGCCTGTGTCGGCGCAATTGTCATGGCCGTGACGTACAAGAAAAAGCGCGACTCCAATGGCGCTGGCGGTGATTGCAACCCTCCCAGCTCGGACTGTGAATACACGAGCGGTGTCGACTTCACCCCGGACAACCGAACGCTTAGCGCGGTGCAGGAGGACAACCCGCCCATAGCAATTAGGGTGCCAGTTCTGAGTACGCAGAGCAGCGCTGCGCCTGCAGCGTATGTCGATTTCACCGGGATCAACTCATCCGTTAGCTGTTCGCCCCCATTCGACAGCACCCGCTGCAAGGTGCGTGTCAGCTCACCCGTCCCGAGCTGTTATTCGAGTAGCGAGGCCAACATGGAGTTCCAAGACACGTGCCCGCGCCACGAAGATGGTAGCAACGTGGTGCTCACTTTTGATGAGGTGCCCACCGATTCCAAGCACGCGGCACCCCAAGTCCAGCTGTAAATAACGCGTAGCAAGTTGATTTTAGTGTGGCTGCGTCGTTGGGACCAACGGTTCAATTTTGTCGTGGCGCTCAATACACCACTTCGTTGAGCGTTCGTTATCTGGGCACCCTCCGTCATGCGAAGTTCGGTTTCAGCATGCACAAGAAAAATGGATGTTTGTTGATTGAGTTCACAGCACATTGT
Organism: Phytophthora pluvialis; assembly: GCA_001314425.1. Taxonomy (NCBI): domain Eukaryota; phylum Oomycota; class Peronosporomycetes; order Peronosporales; family Peronosporaceae; genus Phytophthora; species Phytophthora pluvialis. Next base: position 33,489 of record LGTU01000314.1, read on the forward strand.
AAATCGTGAAAAACATACCATGCTGATTCCTATCGGCTCGGTCCTCCCGACTCCTCCTCTTCAGCTCTGCTCTCTTGCCTAACTTCCTCTCCATCTCCCCCTTCGCCGTTTCTACTTGCTACTAGTTGTTTTCAATGGCTACCCAATGATCCATCATTGTGCCCGGCTCGCACGATGTTGCGATACGAGAACCCGTCGAAGAACGGGGAGTTGAGAGCCTCCTTGGCTGTCACCCGGTTCTCGGGGTCCAACACCAACATGAGCTGCAACAGCTCGAGCAGGCCGCTCTGAGCGTCCTCGGGCGAAATTAAATCTGCCAGCGTTCGCATCCTCCGCACGTGGTCTACGCTTTCGTCATTCGACGAGCCGGCAGGCCAGTTTAACCGTCCGCGGTGGAAAAACTTGGATGAGGACGAGTGCTTGGACGCTTGGGCCGCCATTTTTACAGGCAAGGGGGCGATGCACCGCTCAATGAGAGCAAGGTGCTCCATGTTCTCATGCGTCGCAAACAGCAGTTCGCCTAAGTACAGCTCTGCAATGATGCAGCCGGCTGACCAAATGTCCGACGGGTAACTCCAGCCGAGCCCAAGAATTACCTCAGGCGAGCGGTACTGGCGAGTGTTGATAATGGAGCTCTTGGACTCATCTTCGTACGTGGCGCCGCCAAAATCAATAAGGTTTACCGCGTTGTTTGCTGGTGGGCGCAGCGACAGTCGTCCGGAGTCCGTGTCCGACATGCCGCGCTCGCGCTTCTTCCACTGCCGACCGTTCGACCACTGCTCGCGTCCGGATGATCCATCAGGTGAGCCGTAGGAAGACGTCGATGACGGCGAAGAGGAATCGCACGAGAGTCTCTCTTCTTCATCATCCACCAGCAAAATGTTCTCGGGCTTGAGATCTGTATGAATGAGCCGGATACTGTGAATAAACTCCAGCGAAGTCAAAAGTTGCCACGCGTAGGCGCGGATGCAGTGCAGCGGGAAGGGCTTGTAATCGTGGTTCTTCAGGTAGTCGTACAGGGAACAGCCGAGCCGTTCGAACACCATGCACACGTGGCCCTTATACTCAAACCACTTGAACATGCGCACGCAAAGCGACTCGTTGTTCTTGTCCTTGTCGTTCACATCCTGCAGAATCGCAGCCTCGATCTTGGCCGACTCCGTGTACTTGTCCACCTTGCGGACCACCTTGATGGCCACCACGATGTTGCGCTGCTTGTCTAGACACTCGAGCACGCGTCCGAATGTGCCCAAACCGGCCTCTCGGATGATCTTGTAGCGGTTGGCAATGTACTCTCCGGGTTTGCCAACGTAGCTTCCCACCGTGTCGTCGTGCGTCACACTGTCCTCACTGCAGTCCTTCTGCTGAGCCGGCGGCGGGGGCGGGAGCGGCTCCCGGCCGTGGTACGAATCGCGTCGCCGCGAGTGCGGCTGCTTGTTCGTGCCGCGCGACGAGCGGTGGCGGCCGTTGTAGTCGTTCTCTGGACTGCCGCGTCGCCCGCGCGTCTGGCTGTCGGTGCGCGACGACCGCTTCCGGCCGCTGTATCTGCAAATGCACCAATAAAATAATTGTTGGTCAATCATTTGTCACTACAGCTGGGCCTGCGCCTTCCTTGGGGACCCACCGTCGGCGGCGGCGGTGACTGCCGCTGGACCCGGTGCGCGAGCTGGTTCCTGAGTGTCTTCGCTTGGGGGACCCGGACCTGGATCGCGGCGCTCTCGGGTCTGCTGCCACACGTGATTCCCACGGTTCACAAAGATTGGTACAAGTGGCCCAAAATGGCGCAATTCTCGCGGAAAATGGGCGCACCTGTTCTCCGCCTCGAGGAGCGGCTGCCGTGGTGCGAGCGGCTGCGACTGCGGCTGCGCTTGCCGTTCTCCTTGGCGTCCTTGGCGTTGCGGCGCCGGTGCGGCGTGCTGGGCACCGGGGGCGGCCGCGGGTGGCGCCTGCGCAGCTGGTAGCGCAGCCGCGAGGACACGGGGCTGAAGCTTCGGCTGCGACTGCGTCGGCGCTGTCCGTCCGCGTCGTCCGTGCGTCGCCGCCGCTCCATCGTCCCAGGCTGGTGCTGGTGGCGGAGGGGGGGGGGGGGNGGGGGGGGGGGGGGGGGGGGGGGGGGCACTAACCGTCTAAAAAGGGGGTGGGGCGGTACACAAAGTATTGGAACAAAAGAAAATGGACACCTAACTTGGTGTATCCCACTTCATTACCAGAAGACTGAAGCGACGAAGCGACGGCTGACGATGACGACGCTCGTGGTGGGGAAGAACCTGCCGGGCAGCCGCAACGAGGAGTTCTTCGGCTGGGAGGAGGCTGCAGGGGGCCGCGGGGCCGACGTCGGCGGCGCCTTCGAGGTGGAGCAGCTGATCCAGCGCCAGATCCGCGCGGACCCGACCGCGCTCTCGCAGATCTACGACGTGCCCGAGGACCAGGACACGTACCTGTGGCAGTACGAGCACCTCCGCCAGGTGATGAAGGAGCTGAACGTGCTGGTGGCGCGGCTGGACGGCAGCTGCACGCGCGAGTCGTGCCCCGTGATGAAGGCCACGGACGACTGGGTGTTCCTGTGCGCGGCCCACAAGGCGCCCAAGGAGTGCTGCGCCTTCGAGTACGTCGTGCACACCATGGACAACGTCAACACGCTGCTCACCAGCAGCCGCGTGTTCCCCTCGCGTGTGAGCATCAGCTCCAACGCCACGCAGTACTTCCAGTCGGTCTCGCGCCGCCTCTACCGCATCTTCTCGCACACGTACTTCCACCACGCGGAGGTCTTTAAGGAGTTCGAGGACAACTCGTATTTATGCCATCGCTTCGTCTACTTCGCGCTGCACTTCTGCCTCATCCCCAAGAGCCTGCTCATCATCCCTGACATCGGCTAGAGCGGCGTGGCCTGGCGTGGCGTGGCCTGGCTTGAAGCTGCTAGCTGCTACACACTGCAAGATCCCCTCTGTGCGTAGATAATGTGACTCTCTCTCTCACACACACACTCTCTCTCGTTCGGTCTCTACAAGGACGTTAATTAGTGACTCAACGCTGTAGTCAGGAAATGTGGATGATCAGGCAACTCTCTTCTCGTCCAGTACCAACTAATGGCTCGTCACATGTGAAGGGAAGACGAGCTGTTAGCTTGCTGTAATACACGCTTCACCTCCGTGTGTGTGTCTCTCTCTCTCATTTTGTCAGGCCATGCAGCATCCACACGTTTACATCTCGAGCGTGAATTAGCTAAGCCGTCACCACTCTCACGACCGTCGCAGGTTGTTCAGCCGCGCTTCGAGGTCGCTAATGGCCGAATCCGTCGAGTCGCCTCCTCCAGCTGCCACGGGGGCAGCAGGCGGTAGCACCGCCGCGGGGGCCGCTTGTGCTGCTGCTGCAGCGGGCGCTGCTTGGGCCGTCGGGGCCTCGGGCACGGCTCCGGTCATGTCAATGCCGATCTCGTCCAGCACTTGTCCCACGATCTTCTCCTCCTCCTCCTCGTCCTGGTCGGCTTCCATGACGTCGTCAATGGTGTCGCCCAGCATCTCCTGCGTCATCTCCATCTTCTCGCTCTCCTTGGTGTACTCCATCATGATCTGGTTGAGTCTCGGCAGGTTCATGGTCGACGCCATGGCCTTCATGGCCGTGGTGGTGCCCTGCAGCGCTGAGGTCATGGCCTCGGCCGACTTGGCCGTCTCGAGGCGCAGCGAGACCGCCTGCAGCTGCGAGCGCATGGTGTAGAACTTGGTGATGTGCTGGCGCGTGCGCACCAGGTCCTTGGCCATGATCTTGACGCTGGCGATCTGCCCCTGCTTGGCCATTTTCTTGATCTCGATGATGAGCTTCTTCTCCTGCAGCTGCAGGTTCGTGCGCTCGCGGTCCAGCTGCCGCACGGCGCGGTTGATCTCGCGCTTGTTCTCGCGAAGCTGCTCCTTCAGCGTCTTCTTGGTGCCCAGCGCGTTGCCCATGGCGCCGGCGAGGTGGCTATCGCGCAGGTGTCAGCGGACTGCTTGAGGTTGAATATTGCTCCGATGGTAGGAATCGCACTTAGTAGGAAGGTGTAGGACAGGGTGTTAGCCAATGGGATGAGATCATTTGACTGGATTTTACTGGGATACTTCCAATACCGGTACCGTATTCCCCCTGTTATAAGCATCGCTATGTTACAAGCGTCACTTCATTTCATCCAATCATAGGTGTCTTTCAAATCTTTCAAAATTCTTCTGTTACAAGAGTACCTAAAAAACCCGGTAAGAAATCGATTTCTGTAAATGCCTTGGCGCCATTCAGTTTTGCGGGGCGTTTGCGCCGACACAAACACATACATTGCCACTTGTGAAGAACATGGGAAGACCCCGGATCAACGTAGAAGGCCGCAAGCCAAATCGCAGAATACGTTCATCGTATACTTACCGATTCAAGGCAAACTGCATTAGGTCTTTCCTCGCAAGGGATGAAGATGAGCTTGACTCAACTATTGTAGAGTTTTTTTGCGAGCAGAATAGCAAGTCGATGCGGAAAACAAAACAAAAAACTACCGTCTTACCCCGCATACAACACATAGACGTAGTAATAAAAATCTGCTATCAAAAGGTCAATAGCAGAACCCCGATCACAACACCGAGTCGAATACAAGGACACACTCATGGTGNGAAGCGGGTTTCATGCACTTGGTCTCCAGAACGGCATCTCAGCCAGCACGATTCGAGGGTGGTGGAACCGGAGGGAGGAACTACGAGCTGCCTCGCGCGATCGACAAGTTGCGACTCGTACGTCGCGGCGACTCACTGGAGGTGGAAGGAGACCCGCTCATAGCGAACTTGAGGCTAGACTGTACGAGTTGGTCACGCACCGTAACAGCAAGGACCTGCGTGTCAAGGACTCGTACATTCGACTCCAAGCAGACAACATCTACCGCCAGCTTCACGGCAACAACGCCACTGGCTTTGAGGCATCCTCGGGCTGGCTGGCGCGGTTTAAAGGTCGCCGAAACTTGGTGTCGCGCAGGCAAACGACGACGCGTTCGCTACCGGCTAACGCGCCGGAAATTTGCCACTCATTCATCCAGAAGGCCCAGCACCTGATTGCTAAACACGACGTCAAACCAAAGNAGACGTCAATCGGACGGGGATGTGGAACGATGACCTGCTTCTTACACACGCCGAAGCCGTGATCTGTGCCCGCAAGGAAACTCAGTTGTATCGGGAACCAGTGCTCTACATCATTGATCCATACGGCTGCCACGTGAAGCTGGCAGACTCGAAGCGGCTAGAGCGCTACAACATTTTCGTGATGCTGGTACCGCCAAACCTCACCAGTGTGTTGCAACCGTTGGATGTCGCTGTTAATCGAAGCTACCAGGAGTACTATCGGTCGAAGTACGACGAGTATATCAGCAAGGTCCTTCGTGATCCACTCCTGCAGACTAAGGCTGGCAACCCGAAGGTTCCACGGTACGACGCAGTGGCCAAATGGACACTTGATTGGGT
>LGTU01000315.1:0-39419 GCA_001314425.1 Phytophthora pluvialis
GAATTCTGCAGACCCCGCCACTTGCCCATTCTTTCAGTTCCCCAGGGAGGTTCGTTCTGTTTAGGCCATTCTAATGAGGTCTTAACCGCTCTGATCGGCCTTGTTTTGATGTTGTACGAGGTTTCGAGGCTCTGAGCACGTCAGACTTTCAGGATTTGAGTGCCATGACATCCGTCATTAAAGTACCGAAAAATGTCAATTAATGGCCGTGTAATTTTGGTAGCATTAACATCGTTCGTAAACTTCCAGCTACAGATCACAAAAACAGCCCCCCCCCCCCTCTCGCCAATTTAACTGGATTTGCCTAATATAGTATAGTGTAGATTTGGAAATGGATTGATATTCACGCCTTGATAATTATTGGCGCACTTGCTGCTGCGGAAACTGAAGTACAGGTAGCGCATAATGACGATCCTTGGCTTACTTGGCGTCACTACAGTACAGATGAACCTCCCTTATCTAGTACAGCTTGTGGACAGTTTCGTTATCAAGTGTAGCAAGTTGATCGTCGTAGGGCGGTTGGTGTGGTACACATCTCCTAAAATCTGACGATATGAGCAAAACTATAATATATTTCATAAATATGAAAATGTCAGCTGGTATGAGTGGTTACCCAAAGCTCCAGCCGGATGCTTTTTGGAGCTCGATTTCATACAAATTGTTGTTAGAATGAATGCGAAGGCAATTTCGTGCGCCGACTGCTTGATTGTAGCTTTGTTTTTCATTTTATGCATTGATTTTGGCTCCAAAAGACGCTCCAAGGCTATCATCAGAACTTATCAAGTTTCAAGTTAGACATATTATCACATCTCCATACAAAAAGTAAGTCTACGGGATGGAATTTCAATCAAATACGACAAGATATCACTGTATACAAGTTCATCTTAGACAGGTTCATCTGTACATGTAATGTCACATGATTACTTTTTGATTACTTATTGCTGTGCGTCTCATTTTTCAACAAAGCTGGCCCACGAACTGCGTGCTTCGACGCAGCCTCTGTCAGGGAGACGCTGCTACCACCGAATTTAGGATTCATATTCGGTTACTATTTGGTATTTTTTGGTATAAATTTGGTATGGGCCAGAGTGCCTAGAAGGGGTTAGGGGGTTAAGGAGGGTGAAATCTGGCCCGCCAAATTCAGCCAAACTGTCGTTTGAATTCTCCAGACCCCGCCGCTCGCCCATTCTTTCAGCCTCCTGGGCAGGTTCGTGCTGTTTCGGCCGTTCTAACGAGGTCTTAAACATCTCAATCGCTTTCGTTTTGACATCGTACGAGGTTTAGAGGCTCTGAGTACGTCCGACTTTCAGGATTTGATAGCCATGACCAGGGTTTGGTAGTAGTCCACAAAGTAGTACTGATAGTAGTGATATTATCACTACTACTACTACTACTACTACTATAGTTCTCGTGTCCGAGCCACTAGTAGTGCTAGNCTAGTAGTGCTAGTAGCACTACTAGTTTGGGGAACTTCAACCGACGTAAAATCTTGAAAGGACGCACAAACGGGTGGCTATCCAACCCCCCTCTTCCAATCCTCGCTCACTTCTCGAAGCTCCACTCAAGAACCACGGACGATGAAGTGCGCGAAGGTTGACTGCAGTTGGGGAGACTTGTCGGAGACTTCTCCTTGCTGTGTATGCGGCCGTCAGGTGCATCACTTGTGTAGCAACGAGCTCTGCACCGAAGCTGAGCTCTCTAAAAGGTAGCTCTGCAACTGGTACCGAGTCATCCCCCCCGTCCTAGTACTAACAGGACCACTGTGCAGGTTTTGCAGCCGTGCATGCGTCCGAAAGTTCTTCCATTCTGAGAGCGACTCCCAGGAGCTCACACCGAGCAGTCTCTCCGGGATATCGCTGGCGAGTGACACGTTCATAGACCTCGCACAAGATGACGAGGAGAAAGAAGCAGACACCGCCAACACTATTCCGGATCACACCGCCCACGGTCCTCCCAAGAACTCGAGCGATCCGATTTGGGGATTGATACGTCGTTTCGAGGAGCCGGTCTCGTACAAGAGCAAGCAGTTTACACACATTTGTCTACTCTGCCTAAAGGCAAAGAAAGACATGGAGACACTCACTCTGCCGTGCCAGCAACGCAACCAACGCTAAGTCTCACTTGGTAGCTAGTCACAAGGAACACGAATTGGCTATCAAGGAGCAGCAGTATCGGCTAAGACGTGCGGATCGTTTCACCGTAAATGTGGTGGCCAAACGAGCGGCGGAGCGGACTGTCCCTGCTGCTGAACCAAACCCACGTGAAGACCAGCCTGCCAAGCGCAGGAAAACGTGGTGGAAGACGCCCGCGAGCCAAGACCAAATATCGGGCCACATTGCGCTGTGGCTGATTCGTGATGGTGAGCGTTATTTAATTGCTTTATCCTCACCGGTTTTGTACTCTTACTCTTGCATTATGTGTAAATAGGATTGCCGCACAACATGGTGACAACTCCAGCCTTTCATGATTTTCTCGTCGGCGTTACAAGGGACCCGGGCGTCACTATACCATCGAGCAAGACCTGCAACGATATCCTCGATAACCACTACGATAAGTTCGAGAAGAACGCCTCCGAGTTGTTCGCCGAAGCGTTCAAAGAGCTGCACGAAACACCGTTCATGACGGTAGAGTATGATCTCTGGACAAATAGCTCCAAGAACTGTATTGTTGGCGCTTCCTGTAGTTTTATTGACCAGAAATGGCACCCAAGGCGTATAGCGCTTCTTGGAGAAGTGAAAACTGACGGACACGACTCAGAGGATGTCGCTCCACTGTTGGATGAGCAATTGAAGGCTCGCTATGGTTTGGATGTGAACAAAATGGCGCGATTTACGATCTCAGACACAGCAGCAGCAGCACGGAAAGTTTCGAGACAGTTTGACTCGACACTGCAAGCAGATTGTGCGATGCATGTACTCAACCCCTGTATTGACTACAGTATAGGACTGAAGGAGAACATGCGCAATGAGTACAAGAAGGACCCGAAGACTAAGGCGTTTGTCAAGAAGAGGATCGTAGTGACCGACGGCGGAGCATTTCCGGAGGGTGGCGCTATTGTTCGTAAGTTGCGCGCTGTAAACAACTTTTTTGCGTCTAGCAAATCACCGGAACGTGTTGCCCGCCTCTCTGAAGTTCAAAAGTTTCACAAACTGCCTCAGTTGGCAGCTCTGATCGACATCGACGTTCGCGTGGTATCTACTATCAAGCTGTTCCGGCGTTCAATTATTAATTATACGGTATTCCAGGCGTTCTTCAGAACGCAGACGTGGCAAAAAACGTGAAGGACGTCTTCAACTGCATTACGGACGGCGAATGGGAGCTAGTAGTTCAGATGGAGGCAATAATGCAGCGAGTAGCAGAACTAGCGCTGGTGGAGTCTCAATCAGCAACCATGCTTTCCTCCACGATGTACGTGCTGCTGCGTGTTGCTTCCGCCAGAATGAATTCCTACAAGTTTTCAGCGTACTGCTCGTGATACGGAGACCAACGAAAAAACCTTCCCGCGAATTCAGCTGAAGTTGCCCGACTTATCTACGTTGGCTCACCATTGTATTAGGCGTACACTGCATCAGATAGCCGAGCGGCTACCAAAGCCGTCCATACCAATGGGCATGGCCCTACTTCTCGACCCCCGGACGAAACCAGCCGCCAAAAATTTCCTGCGCATTCCTGACTCAGCGGAAGCATCCACTAACAGGATTCTGGAGGAGGCAAAGACGCTAATGCGAACCGAGCACAGGGTTTTCTATAAAGCCCTATATGCAAACGCGGAGCAGGGAGATGAAGACGCGTCTTCTGCTTCAAGTTCACCCCGTGGTGAGTGCAACAGTAGCTCTGATGCTGAAGTGGAGTTAGTGTACGGAGAAGAAGTATCTCAACCGGCTGAGGAGATCACTGCTGATGCTGCACTAAACGCAAAGGCTGATGGGATATTGGGGGAGTGGATCAGCCTTCGAGTCGAGTGGGCCGATGTGGTAAAAAGACAGTATCCAACCAAGGACGAATGTGAGAAGGTTTTAGCCAAGCTTAGCGTGCGCGACAAGAAGTGGAATGTTCGCGTCTGGGATTTGGAGCAGCTATGCGGGAATATCGACGTTTGTCGATGGTTTGCTGAGGTCGGCGAGGGCAAGTATCCTTCCATTGCAAAACTTGCGCGCGTCTGGCTGGGTAGGGGTTGCTCGACGGCGTTTCAAGAACGCGTATTCTCGACAGGTTATTTTGTGGTGAGCCAACTGCGGACAAGGACGGACAACGAGCGGGCACAGCGGCAGCTGATACTGCGCCACAATCGCCTAGAGCACAGGCGCACGGAGGAAAGCAAGCGGCAGCTATGGTAGGCGCCGATTTATTCTGGCTAATACCCTACTACTAGTACTAGTAGTAGTGATACTACTAGCGCCATTACTCAACTACTGCTAGTAGTAGTAAACCATTTTCTCAGAGTCGACTAGCAGTAATAGTAGCATACTAGTCCAAAATTCTCACTACTACCAAACCCTGCTGCAGCATGCTCGAGAGTGTTCCCCCGTACGAATGACGTCTGGAACCTGAATCGCAACAACTAGTCGCCATAGCTGGCGGTGTGTGAAGCGGTAGTAGAATAGGCACGTGTCATCAGTGACGTCGTCGATATCAAAGCGGACACGAGGAAGGCTGTAGCGAGTCGCGGAATCACAGAGCAGCACTAGCCCATCACAATGAAGTTTCGAGGCAGCCGTCCAGTCACCATGGACTCTCTTCAAACGAGAAGCGTCTGAGCTGAAGGTACTGATTGTGGGTGCCCAACGGCTGGTGCAGTGCATTCCGTTGCCGGAAGCACCCACATCTACACGAAGCTTGGTCTTGTCAACACCACGCTGAGCGTTGAGCGGACTCTGATGCTACGCTACCAGCGTGGGCAAGACTGCAAGTGCTCAGTGCGGCACTATCTCATGCTCGCTGGGTGCGGTGTGGTTGCAGCCGCGATCGCACTCTAGCTAGCCGCTGGTGGCAACTGCCTGTGTGCGGTTCTCCCTGTGTTGCCAGTGGCACACAGCTAACTCTAATAAACTGGGTTGAGGAGCGGAGGGGCGAGCAGTTCATTCCAACATTCACTGCCTGCAGTGCAGGTCCTCCGCGTCCAAGTCCCTGCCAAGGCATTTTTGCCAAAGCACTTCCGGTGTTCAGAGATTCCATTTGCTGTTTCAGTGTGCAACTACAACCTGAGCAGTCTGTGCAAAGAACCGTGTTAACACCAGCATACAAACTTCAAGTGTTCACACGTCGCAAAGCGTCCAGCAACTCCCGTGCCACCCGGCGGTACGAAAGTCCATCGTCGTCGTCGTCGCTGTCTGACTCCATCTTGGTGCCGATCTGGAAGTGTTATACTGATCGTCCTTCTGATTCCGTTTCGTTGCAAATCGCACGAACGCAACTTATCGTCGCCAACGACCGAAACGAAAACACGAAAAATCATCAGATTTTCGTTTTGAACTGGGAAACCTTCTATATAAATTACGAAAGTGAAGGCGTCAGAAATGGAAAGACGTCAAACAATATAAGGGCATCTCAGCTTTACCAGCGCTCTCTGCTCGCCCAATCAGAATCGTCGGTCTCCTGGCCTGGCACCTGGACGAAGAGCGACGTAGCACGATGGAATCGCCGCGCCACGACCTGCGCGAGGCGCTGCGGGCGTCTCTGGGCTGGGACTTTTCCTTCGCGTCCTCGGACCCGGCGGCCGCGCGCTGCCTGGTGGCGCACCCGAGAGACGCCGCGCGATTGGCCGAGTGGCTTGTGTGCGAGCTGCCGCCGCTGCAGCGCTCCTCGGCGCCTAAAACCGCCCCTAAAGTGAAGGAGCGTGCACTAAAGCCAGCGCAGAGCAGCCAATCTGAGGACTTGGAGACGCTTCTGGCGCGAGAATTAGGCTTCGGAGGCGCCGAGCGGCTGCTGGAGGGGGACGTGGCAGGCAAAACCCCGCGAGATCGGGAGCAGAGCGACGTCTGTGAGCTGCACAAGGTGCGTCTTTGGTTCGCACAATAATTGTTATTGTCGGGTCTGTCCAGCGACAATAAGTGCTGAAGCGGGGCTGCAATTGGCTCTGATGTGGTGACGCAGATGTCGACGAGAGAGGTGCTCAAGGGCCTGTACGCCGACATCCCGCTGTACAAACCTGAAGACGGCGCCAAGGTCACGCGGGGCCTGTTCGAGAACCAGGCGACGCCGCAGAACGCCCACTTGCCGACGTTGAGAGGCGTGTACGTGTCGGACAAGGCTTCGTCCTCGCCGACGACTGCAACTTCAACGTGCACTTTTGCCGTGTTCGAGTACGACGCGCAGTCGCTGCAGGACGTGCTCAAGTACAATCGGTCGGTGCTGGAGGGACAGCGACATGTTGACGTGGACACGGCGTGCGAGCAGCAACCGAGTGAAGAGGAGCAGGACGCGCTTGGAGACTTGAAGAAGCGGCTGGTTCTGTTCCAGTTGCGCCGCGTGCTAATGTTCCTGCACGAGCGCGGCTTGGCCTGCGACGGCTTCTCCCCTCGTGATTTGCACCTCACCGACACGCTGTGGCTGCTTCTAGCTGCGTTGCCTCGTGTTCTTGACGCCTGTATTAACACGCGTCTGGAGCCTGAGCGTCAGACGGAGGATGAAACGGAGGAAGCAGGTGCGAGACCGGGCGTGCCTCGCGTCGTCGAGTCGTGCTCCTCGCGATCGATCACGGAGCGATGGTGCACAGGCGACATCAGCAACTTGGAGTATCTGATGGTCCTCAACACCGCGGCTGGACGCCGCATGGAGGACGGCGTCTTTCATCCGTTCCTACCATGGGTCACGGACTTCACGGCAGGGCCACACAGTGGCTGGCGTGACCTGGCCAAAAGCAAGTTTCGACTGAACAAGGGCGACGCGCAGCTGGATCGCACGTTTGCCAGCAGCGCGGTGCCGCACCATATCACGGAGAGCCTATCGGAGATCACGTTCTACATCTATTTGGCGAGACGCACACCGATGGCGCTGCTACGGCGCGTGGTGCGTGGTGATTTCCAGGCGCGCGAGTACCCAGCCACGATTGCGCGCATGTTTGAGTGGACACCGGATGAGTGCATCCCAGAGTTTTACACGGACTCAGCAGTATTCAAGTCGCTACACGGAAGCGAGATGGATGATCTGCAGTATCCAGAATGGAGAAATACTGAAGACAACGAGAGCCAAGACGCAGCATCGGCCTTTGTGCGGTGTCACCGGGAAATGCTAGAAAGCGATGAGGTGTCGGCGAAGTTGCACAAGTGGATTGACTTGAATTTTGGTGCTGCGCTGAGCGGCGAGGCAGCCATCCGCGAAAAAAACGTCCCACTTGTCGTGCACGCTGCCAGTAAGAGCCCAGGTTTCGTGCAGCTATTCGATGTAGCGCATCCAAAACGAGTTTACCGCCACCAAAAGGAAGAACAATGCGAACCGACCAAGCGATCTGCAACGTATTCGGTTGGGACTGAATCAGATATCCCACGAGCTGTGCTGCGACCGCAAGGCACTACAAAGGAGGTCAATGCTATGCTGTCGAGAGCGATGCAAGTTGTGACGGACGCACAAAAGGATGGGCTCTCCTTACCACCATTGACGCTGAACGGGGGTGGTGGCGGAGTAGGTGGAATGAACGTGTTAGGGGCTGGACCAAGAGGAGGCGCTCAAGACGTGGAAGTATCTCGCTTTGGTCTCTTGCATAGTCAGAGTGGTGGGGATGCCGGTACCGGCTTTACTGGGGCTGGCGGGACAAATTCCGTTAGCATGACAGCGGCTTCTCCAAACGAAGCCACTCGTAGCCAAGTTATCATGCGCAACCTTAAACAGCGCCGACGTGGAGGCAGCAAGCCTCGTGCTCGATCACAAGCGAATGTAGCGGGAGCTGAGCCGCTGGTGTCTCCTCCGGCTTTTTTGTCTGGTGGCGGACGTGAAGCTGTGTCACCTCCAGCACCGTCATCGGGGTCGGGATCGAGTGGGTTGGGCACGTCAAGGTTGGGGAATCTTTTCCATTCGGACTCGTCGAACCCATGCAACAGCAATAACAGCAACAGCATAGTTGGTGGTCCCAAGCCTCCGAACGGTGTGTTCGCTATGTCCTCGGAAGTGTTGGCTAGCCCGCCAAACTCGATGGGCCCGTTTACGAACACCCACAACAACAGCAATAGCCGAAGTTTTACAGGAAGTAACGGACCCTCGGACCACCTGCGTGTTCTCACGATTTCAACACCTCAGACTGTAAGTGGCAACGTCAACGGAGGGCTTGGTGGGTCAGCAGGGGAACGTGGAGAAGGTGATTCCACCGCGCATCACACCCGACACGCATCTCTGGGCAGTGGTAGTCCGAATACCGGGTCGCATTTGCTACGCGACCTATGGCAGCAACTGCGTCAGCCTGAGGATGATGGCTCGACAGGGAATAACAGCATTGGTGGTGGTCATGGACACGGGCATGGCCACCGACGGAGCGCTAGTGCAGGTCACGACTTCATGTTGGCTCTTGGTGGAGCTCCAGGTGATATGCAACTCTCGGATCTAGACGCCGTCAACGATCCGGCTCCACGCATCGATGCTTCTGGCTCCCTAGACGATGTGGATTTGAAGCTGCTTCAGCTTGGTTTGCCAATTGTTCTTCCGGGGGCCGATAAAGAGAAGAAAGTGGAGCCTGAACTTCAGTTATCGGCTGTGCTTGGAGCCGCGACACCAAGGCTTGGTGAGGAGCAAGCCTTTGCTGATGAGGTTGTGGATCCAATCTACCGCATTCCCGATGAGCTCCTGGAGTCCAAGGTGCAGCAGCTAAGTCCGTTTGAGCGTGCACAAGCTGCGGATATTTTTTCGATGGGTTGTATTGCAGCCGAGTTATACACGCAGACGCCAGTCTTCTCAAGGCGCTCTTTGGAAAAATACATCAGAGCATACTATCAACAGCAGAAGCAAACGAAAACCGAGGTGGCAACGACGAAAGGTGAAGATGATGGCTGGATTTCAGGTTTACTAGCTGCACAATTCACTCCTTCGTCGAGTCAGCAGCAACTTTCGTGGAATCACGCCGTAGCAGAACGTCTAGCTGGTTTACCACTCAATTTGAAGCAAGGAGTTCTGGACATGTTGCATCCTGATCCGCGCGACCGACTGCTCCTCGCCTGCCGTATCGAAGGTCTAGAACCTGTTGCAGCGCTACGGAGATCAGTCCTCGCTTCGATAAACGGGGATTGTGTGCTATCGACCGTGCCGCCGGACCGATTTCACGCGGCGCCGTCCGCATTATTTCCCAAGGATTTGGTAGTCGTGTACAAATTCCTGGCGAAACTTCACAGCGCTCCGGAGCGTGATTGGCATGCAAGATTTACGGTAGCTAGACGGTTGCTGTCGTCACTGTCTGGATTGTCAGAGATTTTGTTCCGTGTGGCGCTGCCGGAGCTGGTGCGGTTCTTCCGAGCAAGTTCACACACTGAGACCATTCGCGCAGAACGCGTGGCAGCTGCTGTAGTTTTCCTCCTACCTGAAATGGCGCGCCAGCTTGGCCGCGACCGATCTCGTGCCGAGCTGCTTCCATACGTAGTTCGTGTCTACGAGAGCAGCGAACTTGGACGATCGCCGCTCCTTAGGTGTTGTCTTGCGGCGCCGAGCGTGCTGCTCTCTTTGGTACGTGCGTTTGGAGCGGCTGCAGTACTCGACAATTGTGTCCCTGTCATACTGGAGTGGCTAGTACCTCCTGTTGCGGCTGACTCGGATGCGGAGTTGAGGTCGTCGTTGACGCCACTATCTGTTCGTTCATCGCCGTTGCCGCCGTTTGCTTCCGAGTCCGCAGCACTTACTGCTGTAACTTTCGGTGAGCTGTCATCACCGGCGATGCTGGGTCCGTCACTTACTGCTAAGTACCTGTTGCCAGCTTTGCTGACGCAGCTTGGCCGTGTTAAAAGTCGGTGGACGCATCTCGCGGAGTCGAAGACACTTCGACGCACTGACAAAAAGGTCACTCTGGCACCAGTTATCCTCCAAAATGGAGAGTCGGGAACATCGGAGTTTCATTTAACTTTCCTGTCCAAGGCCAAGCTGTATGAATCACACCACGTGGCGGACGCTGTTCTTCAGGTTTGCCGAGAACTAGGGGAGTTTCCTGTTGCCAACATGCTGCTTCCACGGCTATTTGACGTACTCCCGCGACTTGTAGCTCTCTCCGAGAAGATCGGCTCCGTACGCATTGAAGGTGTCCCGGTACGTAGCTGTCCGTGTTATCGAGTGTTTTGCTTATGCTGACGAGCTGACGTTTCTCCGTGTTTGTGACGTTCACCGATTCAAATCGCAGGAGGATCTTGGACGCGAGATCTACGTGCTGTTGCGCATCCTCAGACACGTGGTCCGTACGCTGAATGACATGGCGTCCCTGCAAGACCTATTATCTCGTCGTGCTCGTAGCGGCCTCATGGATCTGCTGGCACAAGCTTCTCCGCCCTTCCTGCACCCTCGAATGGCGACCGCGGTGATTGCAGCTGCCACTGCAGGCACTCAGTCAGTTGATTCAATTCGTTCAACATCCAGCGGAACCACCACACGCTCAGCAAAGAAGAAGGTGCTGCGCAGTCTAAACTTCATGAAGGACGCAGACCACCGGAATTTACGCTCTTTCACAGTGGTGGGTCTTTCGCGCACGATCGTGGCTGTGTGTCAGAAGATTGGTGCTGAAGCTACAGTGGCAGACTCCACCGTCGTTAGCGGCATCAACCGATTCCTCAAACGCTGCAGTGATGTGTACGCCGAGCTGGAAGTGTCCAACTTTCAGTGGGACCTCGCCAGCGAGTTGGTGAGCGAGTTGTGCGTGCCGCTACGTGCGCTTCTGGGGAAGGAGCTTTTCAATCGAAACTTCCCGATTGTTGCAGGCAGCTCCGTTCTTCAGCTACTGCTACTGCCACTAAGCAGTACCGCAGGCGCCGATGCAAGCGCGGTTGGAGGATTCGACAGCCGGGTGGCTAGTAATGATCAGAGGAACCTGAGTGCTCTGGATAATCGACTAGCGCAGTCACAAATTCATCTACACCGGCGGGTCCCGCTTACAGTGGAAGATGAAGGCGGAGAAGACGAAGAAGACGACGATGCAGATGATGAAAACAACGATACAGACAACGTTTCTGTGGCATCAACGCCGGAACCGGAGGATCCAATGACATACCCACCCGAGCTGTTGCGCTTTGCCTACCATGCGGTTCGGCTTCACTCGATTCGAGCAACCAGCTTCCTTCGCGTGCCCTCAACGCTTCTCACTGGTGCCGGTAAGAAAGCTGCACAGTGGGAAACAGCTCTTGGCAAGGAGTTATTGCTCTTGCAGGAAGCTCGCCGGCAGCGCAAAGTTGTCAGCGCCGCGCTCGCTCCAGAACGCGCTGGCGCCGACGCCATTTGGCTTCGACCTCGCATTCGCCAACCATTTGAAGCCCGGCGCGAGGATGGAGCGTCCCAAGCTCCCACTGGCGGCGGCTACGAAGGCGGAGGTGGTGGTATACTCGGTGGTTCTTGGGCTCTCAGCGCCGAAATCCGGCAGTCTATCAAAGCCCACTCCAGTTCCGTGCGCTGCGTGAGCGTGGACGCCGACGAAGAGCTGCTCTTGACAGGTGGTCGACACGGGTCGTGTCGCGTGTGGCGACTAGCAGGCCATCCAGTCCAAGCTCGGGCAGCAGCCCCGACCGGCCTTTCCGACAACCGGCCGATTCTAGCAGTAGCCCGTACTGGCCGAGCTGGGTCTCTGGCTAGCGGCGGACGGAGCGGAGCAGGGGAAGCGGATGGAATGGCAGCGGCAGCCTCGGCCTCTGGTGTAATACTTTGGGACTTGCGCACAAGTCAGATGCGGATGCGTCTTCCGTTTTCGGCGACTAGCGAGCCTGTTGTGGCGATGGCCACGGCCACGTCTGGTGTTGATGTGGCTGTGGCAACTGCGCGGCGTGTGGTCTGCGTGGATGCTCGTGCTGGCCCACGCGTTGTGGCTGAGTGGCACGCAGACGCTGGTGGCATTGGCTCCAGCTCAGTTGCAGCAGGACTGAGCTTGGCAGCAGTAGCCTCGTTCGTGGACGGCACGGCGTATCTTGCTCTGGGAACTGCAAGCGGCCGCGTGGTGCTGTTGGATTCGCGAACCGGACGTCAAGCTGCGAGGTGGCAGGCACTGGAGGCTGGCGCACGAGTCGTCCACCTGGTGCAGATCTCAGCGTCGCAGTTGCTGGTGGTCGGCGCGGACAAAGAAGCGCGCGTGTGGCGCGTCATGCTGCGCAGTCACGGGCACCCGCAGCTCCGGATGACGATCACAGGCGTGCCGGAAGGTATCTGCGCCTCGCAGATCTCGGTCCACTCCGCTGTGGACACGGCCGTCGTTCTCTACGTTGCCAGCGGCGCTCGAGTGCACTGCGTGCAGCTACCGACCGAGCCTCGAGCAGTTGTGTCGGTCCAAGCCCCCGTGGCCGTGCAGATGGAGTCGTGGCAGCTGACGGAGCCCGGTGGTGCCAGCAGAAACAACAAGAGCCGCGTCGTAGCCCACAGCATTGCGGTGCTGCCGCTTCGTCAGCTTCTGCTGCTTGGCACAGAGGATGGCTGCTTGAAGTGCGTCGTGTAGAGGGGTCCATGTCTGGATTAAAACTGGACCTGCAATGTGTAAAGGGTAAATACAACGTGTGAGTTAACGGTTATTAATAATAGGATAGGACAAGAAGACGACGATAAGCAGGCAGGGCACCCAGAGGAGCAACACACGTAGTAGAGGATCCAAAATAAGAGTTTGCATTTCGCTCTAACCCGCTCCATCACAGTCGGAGGGGGCCCCGTAATGTAAAAATACAGCACTAAGCTCGGGCTTCGGGTCCGCGTTAACTTGGTGGTCGAGCCGGTGTTAGTCGAGTCGGTCAGCGCGGACCACGGCAGTAGGACGAGGCTTAGTTGTTCAGGCCCTTGGCCTCGTTGATGACGTTCTTGTGCATCGTGGCGATTTTGCGGCGGTGCGACTGCCAGTCGGCGCCGACGTCCTCCTTGTAGCGGAAGATGTCCTGGCGGTTCTCCTTGTTCCAGTTCACGTCCGGGTGGCCGGCCAGGTAGCGCACGCACTGCGCCGTGCACAGGCCGGCGGCAGCCACGCAGGTCACCAGCACGGGCCACGTGCCCTTGTCACCGAGCCATCTCTTGGTAGCGCTCTGAGCAACACGGCCAGCCATTGTCTTGAGTGCGGAGGGGGGTCTTGAGGGGAGAGGAGGCTTGGAGGGGCTTGGACGCAAATTGCGGAATGAATTCGCCTGTCCCGAAGTGGAGGCAACAGCACAACGGAGACGCTGGCGGCACTTGCTGACGTCAGCGAAAGTCTATACACGATAACCTGTGGTTTCTAATCTTCAGTTTTGAAAAATCCAACATGATATTACCTGTAAATTACGATTGGACGGTGAAACTGAATTCTGCGCTATGAGTGGCTGGAAGCAAGCCCCCCGTCCTCAGAATTCGGGCCGGTCCCATGAAACGCAAGGGCCTGTATTGGGGGCAGCCCGGCCGCAACGAGAGGCCAGGACGCGACGGCGTCGCCGCGCGCTAATAGTGTTAAAATAGCGAGCTCGAGCTGCGGCGGTGACAGCGCGGGGATTACTTGAAGCTCGTGCTTCAGCTTCGAGCTTGGGGGCGTGGGACCGGCGCGCCAACTGACGTAACGGGCGTTCTCTTGGTTTCATTATGGTTTAACGTTTTTTTGCAAAATGGACATATAGATCACGCGCGGAAGTAAAAATATTGGCAATGACCGGCATACAAAGGCTAAGTGTAGCGCCGCTTGGGGCCATGCGTATCTATCTGCTTGGACAAGGCCGAGGTGCGCTCCGAGCTCACGCAACGACTGCTGCGGCGCGAAAATGGTTCATTCAGGCGTTTAACGTCTATTTCGGTGGTTGGCACCGTGCGCTCACTTGACCGTTGCGACTTCAAGCGCTGCGAGTGCGTCGTCTTCGACCTTGTTTCTGCTGACGGGCTCGCCCATCTGGTCCTCCTCGTACGCGTCGTGGTTCATGAAGAGCAGCGGGATCATGCCGATGAGGCAGCCGAGCGTGATGCCGCCGGCGGACGCGACGAAGTTGCACCAGAGCGTGACGGACATGGTGGCCTGCGCCTTGGAGAGCATGGGGTCCGGGATGCCCAGACGCCGAGCCATGGGCTCGATCACGCCACCCAGGCTCAGACCCACCACGTCGGCCACCGTATTGCCCAACGCGGCGGCGCACAGCATCGACATGTGGTAGGACGAGTGGAAGTGCGTCTCGATAGCGTCGCCCGCCACCAACAGGATCAGGTTGTCGACGAGACCGAAGCCCACGAACGGAATCGCGGAGCCGATCATCACGAGCTTCAGCTGGCGACGCGTCGGTGGAGCTAGCGCGCGGGAAGACAGGGACGCGGCTGGGTTACTGCTGGCCACTGGACGAAGGCGAAAGCGGGACGTTAGCAGTCCGCGCAGTTGGTCGTGGCTCAGTAGGCCGTCGTGGTCTGTATCCGCGGTCTTCAGCACCTTTTCGAGCTCGTTGGTGTAGTTGCTCGCCACTTTCGTGATGACGTTGTACCGCTGCGCCTTCGACAGTGACTGGAATCGTTCCACTAGTGCATCCACAGTGCTCTTTGGCTTGGGCTTACTACGCATTGGAGCTTTTAGCACGGCTCCTTTCGGCTTGGCAGGCTGGTGCATCTGGTCTATTGAGGACGCTCCCCAGAGCATCGTCGTAGCGGAGCGGCGAGGCGGCGCTTTGGTACGGCAGATCCCGGCGAACGCGGCATTCGTGCGCTTGCGCGTCTTGGGGCCGGCGTATACATTTCGAAAGCGCCGGATAGTGCTCATAGCAGGTGGAGATTCAGCGACAGCAGATACAGGTCAGCTATCCACTGGACGATGTCGTGGCGGTCGACGCAGGGAGTCGAGCGATGTAATGCGGAGTCAGGAATGGCGCTCTGGCATCATCTCAACCGAGCATGCGTCCCTGAGCACAGGCAAATATAGTAAAGCACCCATAGACGCGGGTGGTGATAAGACGGCGAGTTCATCAGCGCAGAAATAGCCCCGCTCACCCGAGGTTGCGCGCAGTTATCGTGCATTAGTCTGCACCCGTCCAGTGAGGCCGTTCAGACGCAGTTTTGCTCCACCCTCTACGTCCGCTGTACGCAATTCAAGCACTGCATGCTGAGTTATGGTCATTCTTCGCGCAACATTCGTAACGGGCGAATTCAAGCGACATTCGTTTTTGACTGCAAGTCAATACCAGTAGGTACCGGTATTGTTTAAACGGTGTGGCGTACGCAACAAACAACATCGGCGCTTCAACCATTGCGCGACCATGCGATACAGGTGCGGCATGGCATCGTCCCTCCTCCACCTCCGCTCTCTCGCCCTCTCACCTTCCTCTCCCCCGCAGTGCATTCGCCGGGTCCTTCGCGGCGCTCGCCGGTCTACTAGGCAAACTCGCTGCCGACGGCGCCTCCAGCCCGCTGCAGTTCCTCGACGCGCAGTGTCAGTCGTCGGCTCTGTCCGCGTCCTGCCCCCTCGTGTCCTCCGTGGCGCGCGTGCTGTGTCTGGGCCTGATGCTGGGCGCCAACGGGCTCATGCTCAGCTGCTTCGTCAAGGGGCTGCACGAGACGGACTCGCTGACCGCCACCGTCACCAGCGCGGCCGTCAACTTCATGCTATCGGCTGCGGGCGGCTTCTTCTTCTTCCAGGAGCATCTACCCGCGCGCTGGTTCCTGGGAGCTACGGTGATACTGGTGGGGGTGGCCTTCTTACTACACGGAGACGCAGCACAGGCAGCGGGGGAGATGGAGAAGAAGAAGGAGGCGTAGTTAGTTATACAAAAGAGCTGAGCTGATACTGTTGTCTATCTACTTGCTACATGGAGCTGGAGCTGTCTGTAGCTGCTGCTTAGGCTCGCTCGTCTCCCAAGTCGTCGGTGATCCCGTTGCTGCCGCACACGTTGATAGCTGCGGGCCAGTGGTTGAGTACTGCCAGCTCCAGCCACGGGTGCGACGGGTACCCGGCATCGCTGAACCATTCGGTGAATTCGCGAAGGGATACTTCCTTCTCGAGGTCGAGCTCAGCTGAGTCGTCGTCATCTTCGATCGATGGTTCAACGAAAGACTGCAGCACGCCGTCTGCGCCAAGATCGGCGGAATATCGTGCCACCTCGGCGCTCAATGAGCTGCTCATGCCGTAGAAAGCCATCAAGAAGCACATGAGACTGGACTTGATGGTCTCAAGTTTTACCATTGGACCGTCGGTCTCCTCGTCGCCTTCTCCTTCGCCCCTCAGAGTGCTCTCTCCGTCGTCATCGGAAAGCAGAGCCACGCAGCATTTGAGCTTCTCGAGCATGGACCCTTCACAAACCACGAGCATACCGCAGATCGCTGCGCCAATATCAATCGGGTCATCGGACTCGTCGCCTTCATCGTCACCTGTAATTTGTTCCTCTTCGTCATCCGATCCAGATTCGTGCACGAACACACCAAGAAGACGATGGAGCATTTCTGTCCCCTCGTCACTCAAGAATCCAGTCTGTTCCTTAGATCCACTCGTCGGGGCAATAAGTGGAAGTGTTCCGCATACTTTTTGCAATGCGCGCAGAAGCGTGTTGCGCCGCGTAAGCACCATACCGGCGCTGTTAGCAGTAGGGAAATCCAGCGCTTCCAGTACAGCACCCTGTAGCTCCCATGAAGTGACTGAGTGTAATTGAGTCTGTCGCAAGAACAGCTTGAGTGTTGAGATGTCCTCGTTGTAGAACTGCAACTCGGCGGCGTCTTTAGCAACGGCGAATACCATAACGGGGCCATCCGAGCACAGGCTGATTGCACCCGCCGACTCACGAGGATCAGGCTTTGTGTCGGAACCTGCAGTCGGGAGCCCACGAACAAACGGCGTTGACACGATGTCGCTCTGTCGCACCTGCCGCCGGCGCGTCACGGGTTTCACTGTCTGCTGGATTGGCTGCATGGGCTCCACCGGCATGGGTGCAGCCGTCGACATCGGTCCACGGCTTTGTGAGCCCATGACAGGGGATGTCCGCTTACTCTGGTAAGTTGAAGCTGGACCAGCCGCCGACATCGCCATTGTTGAGTCCTGGAAGTCTTGCTGCTGCTGCCACTTGCTGACATCAAGAAGCTCGACCCAGGAGATAAGCTGGTAGCCTCCTGTGTTGTACCATTCGCCAAACTGCTCGAAGGTCACTCGGGCACGCGAGCGCGCACTGCCATAGCCAGAGAGTCCATTTGTGGTTGGCACGTTAGCACCTCCATTAGCAGTCACGTCCGTCATGAGATCACCCATAGCTTCTTCAATGAAGTCGTCAGCCTCGACGTAAATTTTCTCCAAGCCAAGGCGGTACGTGCCGTCACTGAGCGCCATGAGGGCCAGCAAAAACGAGCGCAAGTAGATGAACAACACTGAATGCGGAAGCGCGTTGATCTCGGCTACCGATAGTGGTGGAGCCTGACGATTCATGCCACTACGCGTTCCTTGCGCAGTAGATCCAAACCCTCGGGTACTGGAAAATCCAAATCCACCAGCGCCACCCGTCGAAAAATGATTGCTTTGAACGCCCCATGCAAACCCGCCAGCAGCCGTTCCATGTGCGCCAAATCCACCGAGCCCCACAGTAGTGCTGGGAGGCGGCGGTGCATAGCTCGCGAGTGTCTTGTGGCGCTGCTGCCGCATTTTGGTGATGAAGTCGAACGCCAATGAGAGCTTCTGGCTCTTGGAGCCTCTACCCAGAATGCTGAGGCCACACGCCAGCTCAAGTGCATTCACACGACCACAGCGCTTGCGATCAAACACGTTGAACAGTCGTGAGAGCAGCTTGGACGAGGTCTGTTGTGCCTTCTCGGACATACCATCCTTTGATACCAAACTGCGCACGCATTCGTAAAAATTGGCGCGGGTTAGAACAAGATATGCTCCTTCGTCTTCTTCGACGGCGGCGTACGAGTACATCTGTCCTCGGCGGCTCTGAGTTCCAACGGCTTTCGACATCTTAAGAGCCTCCTCTGCTGACGGAGTTGCATAAGCCAGGAGAGCATCATACACTTTACTCACACTCAATTCTCCGAGCTTTGTCGAACGCAGCATGAAGAGATACGTCGAGATATCACTCTCTGTGAAGTGCAGGATGCTGCCTTCCTCAAGCATGTCGAACGCGTAGATCAGAGGCTTCTCGCGCTTGCTAGCCTCGAAAGCTTCCTTGGCTGGCCACTTTGACAGGTCTAAAAGCTCCAGCCATGGGCAATCCATGTACCCTCCTGCCGCATACCACGCAGCAAACTCCGCCAGGCTGATGGAATCAGGGCGCTTGCATATGGCTTCACAGAAGAGCTTCGAGATAACAGCACCTGCTGCACGCTCCGCGATCGAGTTTGTACTCCAAGAACTCACGGACCCTGTATCATTAGAGTTGCCCCGAGTAGCGTTGTAGCCGGAGAAGGCAAACAGCACCACTAAAATGGCCTTGAGCATCTCGAACAGTCGGCGGCGAGAAACGTGTCCGTCCCCGTGCGAGGCAAACAGCTTGAACAGCACACCTAGCTTGGCACTTTTCGTTGTTCCACAGAACACACACATACCAGCGACCAACTGCAGCGTCTCAACCGATATAGTGTTCAAGCCCACACCGTTGGCAAACCTTTCGTTCTCGTCGTCTTCATCGTCATTGATGTCGCCGTTGGCCTCACCACTTTGTAAAACGCTTTCGCTCTCAAAAAGGGTGAAAATGCGCAGCAAATGGAACGATAGGAATTCCTGGTCTTCGTTCGACAGCTCGTCTCGTGGTACAAGGTCGCGCATGGCGCGCAAATAACCAGGTTTCGTCAGCGAGCGGTTGTGCGCGTGTTTTTTCAGCAGATGGACGAGCTCGCCGCACGCCATACTACTGAAATTCATGCGCTCCGAGATCGTGTACACGATAGCTACGTCCTTCAAGCGAATGCGTAGGGTTGTGTTGTCATAGCTCGTCAGCTTGAATTGCAGTGCCACAGTAGAGAGGTCCTTCGCTCCAGCGGCTGATGTCGTTGGGGAAGTGATGAGATTTGCGATTCCGCTGACGGCATCCATGCCTGCTTCAACAGCGTAGCGGTCCGCAGTCCGGAATGCTCTAGTATCAAGAACTGTCATGTCGGAGTCAGGAAAGTTTGGCTCCAAAGATGCATGTACGCGGTTCGTACTCTCGTTAGAAGATACCGTATCGTTAGATGACCCCGAGCCAGTGTCATCAGATCCCATCTGCGTGGCGTTTTCGAGAGCATGCTGCTGGCGACTGATGTATCGAATAATCGCATCAGAAACGGAACGAGGCACCTCCGGCCACTTCTTAGTGTCCAACAGCTCAATCCAAGCGATAATCGTGTAACCATGTTGCGAATACCAGACAGCAAACTCTTCAAAGGACACCACGCCACCACGAATGAATGCACTCCCAGCACCAGCACCTGACGCATGTGATGCTGCACCAACGAGATGAAGATTGCCATCACCTGGAAAAGACCCGCGGTGTTCATAGCGTCCGCTCCGATGTTGGTGCGGTGCACTCTTGAACGAGGCTGTGTCAACAGACATGGGGGTATCCAAACTGTGTCGTTGGCTGCCTTCTTGCATCGAAGTAATTGACTGTCTGGTGCTAAACGTCTTATCCGTATCTTTGAAGATGCAATCTGCGATTTCGATCGCGGTGGTGTCCGCCACGCTGGCGATAGCTTCAGCAGACAGTTCAGAGCCATTTCCCAAGGCGAGCAGCATCGTCAAGAAGGATCGAAGATACTTCCACATCTCCCTGCGAGTGAGGCAACCGTCTCCATCGGCATCAAATAGTCGATAAGCGAATGCAAGCTTCTCGCTTTTCGAGCCCGCGCAGAAGATAGTAAATGCTGACACAAACTCTACCATATCAATTTTGCCTGTCCCGCCACGGTTGAAGGCGAAAAATAGGCGACTGAGAGTATCCGCCACCATCTTTGGATCCTTGCCACGCCCTACACTTCGAGGTGGGACGCGCGTATTGCTGTTCGCGCCAAACGCAGCAGCCACACTCGGAGCGACATTGGCAGGTAGAAGTTTGCCCACGCATTTGTCAAAAGTGCTTTTCTCGATACACGAAGAGGATGGATCTTCCATAAATGGTTCAAACACATCATAAACTCGGTACAGCTGCACCTGGTTGAGCTTGATAACACGCTGCAGTTCGAAGTATTGGATCAAGTCACCATTGTCCAAGCTCAGAGTCGTTAGCGGTAGCTCAGTGATGGCATCATCAGCTGCATCAAACGGCAGGTCGAACTCCAGCACAATCTCGTTCTTCAGACAGATCGCAGGCAGCGTTGCAGGAATGCTGCTGTTGTAAGACCGTACAGCTGTAGAAGATGATTCAATGGACGTTGAAAGAGGAGAGGGGTGCCCCCTGGCCGATACAGCTTCGTCCTCGTCGTCCTCCTCATCGATAACATCAGCGAATGTGAAATATGGCTTCTTGCCTCCCGGCACCCCGTCTGGTGGATCTATGGCATCAATATCGACTTGAATATTGTTGGCAGTGTAGTAATTGTTGCTTGCCACGATTGGATCCACTGACCGTGTATCAAGGCCCTCCAAATTGAATGAAGGTGACACGAAAACCCACTTGCGAAGGTCTAGCAGCTCTAGCCAGCTCATTCCTTTGAAGCCTCCACCATTGTACCACAAACCGAAATCTTCAAACGTGTACAGACCAAGTCGCATGTCCGAGTTGGCACGCGCACGGTCGCCATCAATTTCATCCACGTAATCCTCACCGTCTTCGCTATCAGCGTTTGCCTTTTTTTCGTTACCATCGCTGTCATCTTCATCATCTTCGTCATTGTCATATTCAGCATCACTGGGGAGACCTTCCATGATGGCTTCTAAGATCTCTTCCTCTCCTTTGTCTACGAGTTCCGCCAACGAGCCATATCTGAGTACCACCGCTTCAGTTGGTGGTGACAAATGCAGAAGCGTGATAAGAACAGACCGTAAGAACCTCCAGAGCTGCTGCCGGTTCAAGTAGCCCTTGCTGTCTGCGTCAAAGTAATGGAAGGCAGACGCGAGTTTGTCGCTCTTTGAACCCCACGACATCAGGCTGAATCCAGCGGCAATCTCGAACGCGTCGACTGTTGCGCAGTTCTCTGGCAAGAATGACCTAAAGATCGCCAGCATACTCTCCAAAAATGTGTTGTTTTCCATCAAGTGTGGCTTGTCGGTCATGCTGAGGACCTCCTCAATCGCCTCCAGAAACGTTTCCTCTTCAAGCAGGCCGTCACCTGTGTGTTGTACAAAAGTGTCGTACATTGCCTGAGGGGATACACGCGTGAATGCCGATTGAACCAGCAGGTCGTACAGGTCGATTGCCTGCTGCTCGCCAATAGTCAATACACCGCCATCCACACTGGAAAAACGGAAGCTCAGCTCGGCTAGATCACCATCTTCATCGCCGTACTCGCCATCGTCATCTCCTCCTTCACTTGTTGTTGGCGGACCCTCAGGCAGCCCCCACTTAGTTGGCGAGCCCTGGGGTGTTGACGGTGTCAGCTTCTTCGATCCCGGCCACTTTTTTTGATCCAGCAGCTTGATCCACGGAACAGCTTTAGTGGAACTACTATTGGCCTCGATCCACGGCCAAATGTGCTCTTCAAACGACGCAGTATCGTCCTTCGCCAAGGAATTCGACGCAAACATGCGCGCGACCGTCTCATCCACGCACGTCGTAACAATGGACGCCGTGGATTGCAACTGGTCCTCGGTCGCCGTCTCCAGGTCAAACACGGCAGATACCGACAGCAACAAACAGCCCAGTGCTGTACGCACGATCGACAGCGTAATGGGGTTGGAACCGTCGACTCCACAGCCACAGAGACTGAACTGGATGGCAACCTCCACTTTGCGCTTCACTTCACCGGGTAACAGCACTAGACAGCCCGTCGCCAACTGGTAGATGTCGGTGCGGTTGGTGGCTTCAAAGGAGCGGAAGATCCGCTCCAGCGTCTCCTCCATGGGCTTGAACGTCTCCCCCGTGCGGAGCTCCGGCAGCGACCGCACCAGCTCGACAAACTCGTCCTTCTCGAGCAGCAACGCGCTGTCGGCAGCCGCTCGGGCGTCGACAGCCTGCGTCAGCGTCTCGATGCTGCACGTAGCCAGCTTGGAGGCCACGAGCGCGTTGCGCACGTTCCACACGCGCTTGGACTGCAGCGCCAGCGAGCAACTGGGCGTGACGAACGGAAGCTCCACGAGCGTGTCGGCGCTGGAGGCCGTGGGCGACGAGGGCAGCGACGGGACCTCCTCCGTGCTCATGTTGCTCTGTAGCGGGATCTCGATCTCCGGTAGCGGCGCCAACGAGCGCCTGGGGCTCTTGGGCGTCGGCGGCCGGTCGGGCTCGGCCATGGCAGAGCAAGTTACGCAATGAGGGCAGAGGGCGTGGGACTTTATGGACACCGGCACGCAGCGGACGGGTGCACCTGGCAAGGGAGCCTTTGGTTTCTTCTCTTCCTTCTCTCCCCGGTGGCTTCTCCCCTTCTTGGGCTTGCTCTCTCTCTCTCTCTCTCTACCGCGAGTGCGCACTGGAGTATGCGGTTGTTGCCGTTGTAACCGATGATCTTTTTTTCGCTGTGAAAGGAACTCTGATTCAGCAACTTAGCCTGTCCATGCTGAAGTCATTGCTGTTGACAATGCGAGCAGTTGCAGAAGGAGGGTTAGCCGCGAAAGGTCGCGGTCTTACCGGTGTCCTCGCGGTACATGTAGAGGAGTGTAGCCATCTGGTGTTGTCGTAGATACCAAGCCAGCAATGCCCAGCCGCCGGACCTACGCGGCGCTCGTGTGTGTCATCGCCACCTGCCCGCTGGCGTGCGCGCAGCTGGGCGTGCCGACCGGCAATCTCTGCGCCTCGCTGAGCAACTGCAACGCCCACGGACGCTGCGACGCATTGACCAAGACCTGCACTTGCTACGAGGGCTTCGGCGCCCCCACGGACATCTCCAGCTACCGGTCGCCCGACTGCTCGCTGCGTAGGCGAACGGCATTGCATTTGGCTGCGTGGTTGTGCTGTGCTTGACGCCGGTGTCTTCATGGATCTTGTCACGTCACGTGACTCACGTGCAGGGACGTGCCCAGCAGGTCCGTCGTGGAGAGGCATCCCGACCAGCACGACGTCGTCGCACGCCAAGACGGAGTGCTCCAGCGCGGGAGTATGCGATCGGTCCACGGGCACCTGCATGTGCTACTACGGATACGAAGGATCGGCCTGCCAGAGGAGTATGTGATTGCAGGCAGTTAGCTGGTGGAAGCGGTCTCGGGTACATATCTCTTGACACGCTCAATGGATGCCAACAGGTAGTTGCCCTAATAGCTGCTCCGGCCATGGCCAGTGCCTGAGCATGCGCGAGCTGGCGGCGGAGCCCAGCGCGTTTCCACTCTCGCCTCCCACGAAGTACGAGGGCGACGTGACCGCGACGACATGGGACCAAGATCGCATCCAGGGCTGTCTGTGCGACTCGACCTGGTCTGTGGGTCTTGGCGCTGGTGAGACGCAGCTCTCGCAGTACTTTGGACCCGACTGCTCTCGAAGTACGTGGCTGGCGTGTGGAAATACCTACTTGCTTGACTAGCTAAAACTGACGCGTCCGCAGTGCACTGCCCTTCAGGTGACGACCCGATGACTACAGTGGACGAAACGAAGTGTGGAGGGGTCGTCGCGGCCGGTGGCGGCGGCACCGGCGCGGTAGACAACTTGTGCCACGTGGATTGCGCTAATCGCGGTATCTGCGACTACTCCAGCGGCGAGTGTTCCTGCTTCCCCGGGTTCTACGGGTCCAACTGCGCCAGCCTGTCGCCGCTGGCGTAGTTGTTGGCAGCAACATGCCGCGGACAAGCAGGGTAAGGCATCTTCGTGTTGAAGTGCCACCGTTGTCAAGTATGACCGGTTACAGCCATTCATCCAATCAGCGCGCCTTAAATTAACCGTTGAACCGCCGCTTCCTGGCCAATCGTGGTGACCTGGCGAGCAACGCCGACGAGCTCAGTGCGCAAGTGACTACGTTGGAGCTAGGAAGGCATTAGTTCGACGCTTTTGCCTGGCAGAATCTGCCAGTGAAGACCAAGCTGAATATATCCGTGCGTTTTGTTGCCGGCTTGCTTGCTCAACCATACGGCCTCGTCGCACTCTCGGTGGTGACTTGGTCTGAGCATGGCGAGCCCATATCGAGCATGGGGGTCGAGGGATCCCTTCGGATTACCCTGTGAAGAAGGGGTT
This sequence comes from Phytophthora pluvialis, assembly GCA_001314425.1. Taxonomy (NCBI): domain Eukaryota; phylum Oomycota; class Peronosporomycetes; order Peronosporales; family Peronosporaceae; genus Phytophthora; species Phytophthora pluvialis. Next base: position 24,279 of record LGTU01000315.1, read on the forward strand.
TTCACGATCCTCTCCATACTAAACACCATCAATGCATTTTTACGCATTAGTAGATGTAGTAGTGCAGCTTTAGTTAGCACTATGCAGTGGAGTTTCCATTTGCCAGCGCCATACCATAGCGCTGCTCCAATGGCTGTCCAATTGCAAGCAATGCTTCGACTGCACTTGTTAATATTCTACCGACATTCTCTGTCAGCTAAACAATTGTAGTTAGCTATGCCTCCGCATGTGAACGTACTACGTTCACACGTAGTGACCCCAAATTTGCTCTACCGGTGCACGCGTACGTGTTACTGTTACGTTTTCCTGGCTAGTCAGCCACCGCTAGACGGCCTATAACTTTCTTTCCTTCAACTGCCACGTTCTGCCGTATCCACATGCGCACTGTTCTCGTTCGTGTTTGCTCATTTACATTTCACCACCGAATCAACCATTATCTACGCTAGACACCTTTCGCGGTGGTGGAGGTGAACACTGGAAACTGTCTGCATGTCAAGCACGCAGGAAAGTTTTCCAATCTGGTCACGTGTCCTTCATTTCTTTGATTTTGTTGCGTTCGCAGCTAGCTATATCACTGCCATGAACTTAGGCGCGGTCGGCGTGGCGCGCAGCAGCGTACTTTTCAAAAGACGTGGCCTGGGTAGATTGCCTGCTCAGCGAACAATGAGGCACAACGTTAGCACCGCACTCTTCACCACAGCAGAACAATTCCTTTACTTGATAGCCAACATACCAGAACGACGCAGCGGTCATCGCGACGCCGGCAGCAACACCGGCGCCAACACCCACGCGCATGCTCTGCTTCACAATGCCGGGCACGACACCCACCAGGGCACCGCCCACACCAGCGTTGATCGCGTCCTCCTTCTGGCGGATCGTGGCTGACAGGTACTCTCCCGTGGAGAAGATGCAGCCCACCGCGGCGAACACGAGCTGCATGAATTAGCACACCACACTGTACGTCAGCGACAGCCTCGACCGTAACTCAGTCCGGAGTAGAGTAGCACCTACCGAGCGCGTGCCCAGGTGCTTGAGCTGGTTCGAAAGCATGGGCAGCTTGGCGCCTACGGGAAAAAGATGCAATAGAGTACAGATAAGTCTTCAGCATCTCGGCAATACGGTTGATAACATCGGGGCGACGCACCAAGCTTCGGGATGGCCCACACCGACTCGACGGAGCCGATGGCGGCGCCGAAGAAGGCGCCCGTGGCCTGTACAGCGAAGCAGACATCGCAACAAGTCAATGAGAGCCGTGCATGCGTGTTGCTATGAGGTTCGGACGACGGGGCAGACACTCACCGTCGTGTACATGATCTTCTCGCTCCCGGCGGTCCCGTCCATTCTCGTTCCTGGTGTTCGGCGGCGAGGGCTCTGTGCGGCTCTCCGGAGCTGAGGCAGTTCCGTGCGCTGATTGGTCTGTTTACGACACCGAACAGGTCCAGCCACAAAAACTACCACAAGTACTAAACTCCACAAGCCGAGAACTGCCATCTGTTCGCGAGGGATCGATTTTTATATAGGTTGTGATGTCGGTTTCAAGCCTTTGGTATCTTTGTGCTTGGGGCAATACGATAGTGTGTGAAGCTCTGCTGATGCATCGTGATTGCTAGTTGAAAACTACTCCAACACCCGTGAGAAGGCCACTGGCCAGCTCCAATTTCTGTTTTATCTCCCCATTCGGGAGGAATTATAAATAGGTGTCCCCTCCGTGAAGCAACAAGTCAAACCAGGCCCCTCTCAAACCAAACCAAACCAGAAATACCATTCAAACCAGGTTTGAATCAGTTTCATGGTTCGAAGCCGTTTCAGTTGTAACTAAACGAAGTAGGCAATTTTTTCAAACCTCAGCGCTGGTTTGAACTCGGGCCGAATCGTACTACAGGTTGTACGGGCGAGGAAAGCTGGCAGTCGTTTCAAATATCAAGTAACTCCAAACCTCTATCCCCGGAATACGTGTAAATATAAAGTACGCCTGTGGGTTGCAGCTTGTAGAGTACAACAAGGCACTTCACAAGGCAGCAAAGAAGTGTGGAGTTCCGTTTGAAGATCCTCGCGCTCGCGCAAAAGGATAGACCTCTGTCACCTGCTGCTGAGGTCCAATGCTCGTCTATCTGTCTCCTGGGGCTGACTGAGGTCTTCTAGAAGTCTTTGAACATCGTGCTGCTCGGAACTTCTGCGTAGGGAATGCAGAGCTGTGCTGTCTTACTCAGCAAGCTGCGTTTGTCTTATTAAGAAGATTTCAAGACAAGCAGCACCTTCGCGTTTCCCCCACACTCTCGCGGTTGAGGGCCAGGCTACTGAAAACTAAGCAGACATTTCGACGGCAGTTTAATCCTCACCACTGAACGTGCACAAAACGATGCACAGTCTGGTTGGTTGACATTCAGAGTAAAAGGATCATCGGCACAAGTGAAGATCAGTGTTTTTTGTGGCGTCCAAGGCTGAGCGCTCTAGCTGCGACCGGCATGCTGTTAACTCAATATCAGCGCGGCTGCGTAGCGTAGTGCGTCAGAGGAAGACGTATAACACTGTGAGTCTTAGCTGGTCGTTTTCCGAACCAACCCTTAACTCTCCGCAGAGGCTTAGACCCCTCAGAAATGTTCAAAGAGTCGGTATTCCTAACCCAAGACAAATTCATCCTTTGATGCAAAAACTGAATTATTATGTGTTTCCATGTCTACGGCAAAGCCACATGTGGTGTAAATATATGACTCTAAATATATATCTTGGTTAAACCTAGTCAATTGCAAAACGAGTAGTCCTAAGACCAAGGTTTATCCGTCTGTGTCTAGGTCTCGGAAAAAGCGGAACGATGCTGATTGGCCGGTGGTTTGTTCCCCGACGAGCCGTTAATTCCCACCCCCGTGAGGGTGGGAATTAATTGAGGGTTATATTCCTAGATAAGCATCAATTCGGAGAGGCAGTCAAACGCGTGATTATCCTGGAGGACAAGGGCGAACACGCTGCAACACTCGTTCTGCTGGTGGCCGTTTGAGCGGCTGCAATAGCGACCAGTACCGCGCACTTAAGAGCCGACAATGAAAACAACTGACCTTTACCCACCTGGACTTCGGCCCACTATTAATATCTCCGCGCTTCGACGGATCACCTGTGCTGCTCCCCGAGGAATTTTGTGCGCATTTTTCCTTCGCGGATGTGAGCATTCTTTTGAAAAAAAGATGGGCTTGCTGCTGCTGTATCTAGCATCGTCTGGAAGCACGAAAGATGCTGGGCTGGCGCTAGGCATCTCGAAGCCCCACGCAGTTGTAATCATTAACGAGTTACTGGGGCCATTTGTGGACAGACAGAAGTCTACATTAGGACGCCATCAAGTAATGTTGAGTGGAGCAATGTGATGGATGGTTTTGCTGCGGTCCGCAGATTTCCGTACGTGTGTGGAGCCGTAGGTGGTTCTGTCTTCGAGATAGCAAGGCCTGCTAACTACGAATGCTGGTATTGCAAGGACGTCTATTCAGGGATAAACATACAAGCTATTTGTGATTCTCGCCGTCGACTGCACCAGGTGCATTTGGGCAGCAGTGATTCTGCACAACATTCTAATTGACCTTGAAGATGACACTATTAGCCGCAAATTAGTGAACGTAATAGTCCCAGTGATAATGTGTTGGAAATGGAGCCGAGTACCGACCGACGTGATATTTGTAAGGCAAAACGTAACGACTTAGCTAGTCTACTTTACCCTCAATCAAATATACGTTAGTTTTCACCTCGCAGAGCGCGAATGAGCTCCATGATGGCAGCGGTTTGTTGCTGCAATGCGTCTTCTTAGCGCGCCAGCGATGCAACCACCTCACGGGAGATTGACGCAGAAGACCTTTCTTTCATGGCTTCGTCTAGAAGCTTCACCCCATCGGCAAGTGCACGCAGCCCTACTACCAAAGCAACACACGTCTTAGTTAATCATTAGGACTAGCACCAGCAGAATGGCTACAACAAATACCTTCTTCAACGCATTCCACATTTGTTTTCTTGCGCTTTTTGCGTGTTGCCCCGGTCGATTCGTCCTCATGCCGTCGGTATCAGCGTCGGTACCATGATCGATCAAGGCATCACAGAGCGACGTGTTCGGCATTCATGGATTCGGAGCCCATTGCTCGAGCATCAGATCCAAACAAGGAGGAGGAGCCGCCTTTGGCACGTTGCCAGAAGCTCTTCGTTGCGCACGATACAGCGACCAGTTTTTCTTAATCCATTTGATCTATGGGACAAATGTAATACAGTTACCAACAATGGCAGCAACAAACGATTGTTCGACCCGTTTACCTTATCCTTGCACTGGTTCACGGTGTAGGCTCTCGCTTCAGCCTTGTTCACCAACGTGGTCACCAACACCCAGGCTGCACCAACCTCAACGTGGTTGCGCGCGCATTTGAACTCGCCCTTCGCAGTCACGTATCTGAAAGTATTGCATAGACGCTCCTCACACTTAGCGGCTGCCACAGTTAGCCGCACCACATCACAAACGTTCTTACCCCACCGTGTACAATGTCTCCCTCGCTTCCTTCGTCCACACTTCCGGGTCGCTTTTTGACGGGCTCCCGCGCTTCGTTTGCTTCATGGCCGGTTGCGCTGGAGTGCTCAATCTTCGCAGCTAAAGCTCCTAGGAAGCTGGCGCTGTCGCTCCGCTTCTAATGGGCAAGGTCAGCGGGTTCTCTACCGTTGCCAGGACACTCACAGTGACTGCCGTTGGTGGAGGTGAGGCTGGTTGGTGGAGGAGGGCTGCGCCCGCGCGGTCGACAAGAGCATCTCCATGACGCTCGCTTGCATGTCGACGATACGAGGCAAGTTTTCAACTGAATGGTTCAGCGAGATTCAAACCGAGAACGAGTTAGAAAAAGTATACAGATCAGCGGCACAACTCCCAGCACCAACAATTTGGGGACAGGTCGGGGAATTACGAGGTCGTTTATCCCCAGACCAGATACGGACGGAGAAACCAGGGCCTAAGGCCACGCACTGAAATCCTGTTAATAGAAGATGTACCAAGTAGCCCTTCCTTCGAGCTGACACGTAGTGTGGCTACACTTCGCGCGACCTTCGTGTAAGCCCGATACATTTGTGGTATGGTTAGATGTAGCGAGTTTTTCGGATATTGCGAACTAGGGACTCCCGGATATACAAGTACACATTAGATTTTGTTTTTCGCTCCCCCACCAAGATTCCATGCGGGGGGGGGGTATCTGGACAAGGTGTTTCTTTTTGAACAGCCAGCGCCATAATTAGCCCGAAGTCATGGCGGGGAGGCTAGCGCGAACGAAGGCGGCAGATCTTTCCGTAAATCACATGTATTTCCTCATCGACACCCATGTTGCACGGGTACAGCCAAACCATCATCCCTGTCCAACCATAGAAACCACACGAATACAGTCAGGTGACGGCAGAGCGTAGGCGAAAAGTCCTGAGTTGCCTCGTGTCAACCGCCCCTCCTGGTGAAGATCTGTCTGTGAAGAAAATATATCGAACTGTGATTCATGGCCAGGCCACACAGACGCAAGGCGCTCCGAAAAGCAGAGCGTAGCGCAGCAGTTATACTCTGTTGACTTCCCAGTTTTCAGACGCTTTGGCCCTTGTCATTCCTACTGTCGGTCACATTCCATCATTGATCCTTCGTGACTTCCGTCAGAAATTCCACGCCGTGCATGACCATTTCCCAATTTTCCAGTCAGTCCGAAGTAGGACTGTCTCCAGCCCTTCCTCGGCGCGCAGTCCGACGGCAACAAAACTGGTGGCAAAGACGGTGTTTCTCCTGCCGACGCTTTGGATTCGAATCCTGGCGGCGAGAATCCAGACACTGAGTGACTTGATTATCACACTCTTGATATTCGTACATTCAACACTACTTTGAGGCTAAACTTGGTGAATTGCCATTCCGTCGAAGACAAATAATCCGACAGGGATTCCGCATGGTACTCACGCCAACAAGACGACTCTGGAGACCTTTTCGCGGCGAATTCAGACATTATCTGTTGATTCTCAAGCTGGTCTGGACCCAAACTCGGAGCCGTCTGGGATCCGTTATACACCTCTGGGCGAAGAAGGTCTCATCGGTCTTGCCATATATCGCTCGCATGTTGCCCTATTAGTTGCAATAGATAGTACTGCTAGTGCAAGGTCGAGTAGGTTGGGCCAGCCTCAGTGGCCAAAGTGTTAAACCGTCGGAAAATCTTCGAAACGAAGCCATTCACACTCACTAATGTACAGACCACTGAAAAATGTGATGACGAAGCATGCCAGGATCGCGACTGGGGAAAAAAATTGCTTAAGTAAAACACTCCAAATTTGCGCACTGAGTCGATGGAGGAAATGTTTTTGTTTGGAATAGCTTTCGCTCCGTCGAGGTATCGAGAATGTAATAATAGCGCCAAAATAAATAGAGGCAGCTCACAATCTGCCCAGCGTTCTTCCACGGGAGAGATCAACTTACTAGCATGGGGTCCAGCAATAACGCTATTAGAAATGTTGCGATAGCAAATGACGACATCGACTAAAGTACTATTATCACGTTTTAATACGTAGGATGCATTGCACAGCGGCCTGGTCGTTCGCTCTGCATCCACTAAAGTATTTCAGAACACATTAAGCAAAACTAGCTTGACTTTTGGCACTTCATTCTTAAAGTAAAACCTGGTAGTATATTGTTTCAAACCCGTATTAACCCTTTCGCGAGCCACTTAGGTATTCAAGTCTAAGTCATTGATTCTAAAGAAAAACTCGCCCTTTTGCAAATTCACGGTACTTCTTTTGCATATCTCTTGTAACATATCAATTTCAAAGTTTTAGGGGCTACCAGATACAAGCATTTAACTTAAATTTGATATGCTTAGATCATTTGTGATTGTACCGTTTGTAGTATGTTATAAAAGAAGGTGTATTACTAACTTGAACTTGTGCAAAAGGGCGCATTTCTAGCCCTTTAAGAGGGCGATTTCGTTTCGTGTTTTGGAAGATGCCTTAAAAGGCGACAAATTACCCTTGTACCACGAAATGATTAACGCGAACTAGATATGCAAAGCATGCCTGCATCGAATTCCATCTAGTATAGCAAAGAGCAAGAAATGCAAGTGGTTTCACACGTTCGTAAGTTTCCATTATGGCCTTGTTGGCTCGCGGGGGGCAGTTGCTTGATGATCCATTCACAGCAGTTACTGCTGCACATACTTGGTCAGCTACTTTGAGGGGAAACCTGCTCTCTTTAAAATCGCTTTCGCCAAATTATTGATATCATGAGCGAAGCATTGCTGAAGTGGATAGTTAGCCTTCTCACTGCTAATATACGGCGAGCACGCTCACATTGACCGGTATTGTCGGTTATTGCAGTTCCAATTGTCCATCCCCGCTGAAGCAAAATCTCAATAGCTTCTCCATTTGCCGGGCAAGAACAATACCAGGATGCTCCGAGCCTACTCTGCGCAACCCTTCCGCAAGCTCAACTCCAAATCGAGTAAGACGAACGCCAACCAAGTGCGTTTTCGATATAATTTGCCAGCAAATTCACCCACCCGCTAGTACCATCCTGACTTTTGCGAAGCTCCAAACTCTTCTGTTCATATATTCATCAGCGTGCTCGTTCAAAAATCGTCTACCCATAACGCGACATGAAGGTAGGAAGGACAAGCCCTCCAAGCCCAGAATGTTAAAACAGCTGTTTGGTAGTAAGATTCTCCACAAAAGCATCTGGCAAAACCATATCCACTTGAAACTCCAATAGAAACCGTTCAAATTGGTGCCGCTGCGCTGAAGATAAATTGCGTCTGTACACGTCATTAGGGTCGCTTTCTGCAAATTTCGAAGCAGACGGATTCGTACGCGTTACTGAATTGCCAAAGCCGTGGTTTGGGGGACTCTGTTAGTGATACTACGCAGGCCTCGGCGGTGGGGTACGCGGCGGAGCTGCCTCGAAGGCCCGTTTGGAGTTGGTGGTGCTGGTACGGTAGTGGAGTTAATGATACCGTGCACGATCCGGAGATGATTGTCGAAATTGGCCTGGCTCCCAGTGATTGGTGGTGACCACGGTGAGTTTGGCTCGAAATGACCTGGGGTTTGAAACTGGTGTTGCTGCCACAAGTAAATAGTGCTTCGCAAGGCAACGTTTGCGTCGGAAGGGGCAATGAGCTGCATTTACCTTCCTTGTACCCCATTGCACAAAATGCTTACGGTCAGGACACCCCCAGCGGTCCACCATGTATCGGGTCTTATCAAAAACAAATTAGAGAGGAATTAGCAAACTCCCCAACAGTAACCTTTTGTAGCCATTCCGTATCAGCCTGGTAACCAAGGGAGCGCTTGCATTGGACGGTCAACCTGGGGATTTTCGTCTTGCAAACAAGAAATCAGGTCTGAGAAGGCCGTCACAAGGCGAGGGAGGAAAGTCGAAGAATCCTAGTTTTAGGTAGCGTGCGATACGAAGTAGGAACTCACCATCACTACCCTTCAAATGTGGAAGGGCCCTAGCTTACACACGCTTTACATAAACATACAGTGCTGGTATAGCATCATCATGATGATCCACAACAAACGCCAAGACGCCCAGAGGCCATTATTTGGGTTGTACATCGAAGAGGCGTTCATTTGGTGCGCTAAAAACGCCAGTAGGCGTATTAATACATGTGTTTAGGAATACAGACAACCCTGGCCAATTTAACACCTGTCATATCTAATATCTTGGTGGGCTTAATCATTTCTCCCCGAGTCGATAGTCAGAATTAACTATGGAGCTTAACACCCCACCACTGACTTAGCCGGAACGGAAAATCGCATCCAACGGGGGGGGGGGGTAGGTAAAACGATCACCGCAACAATGACATTGAAATATAACGAAGCGCATGTACTAGTTGGTTCGTCTCTGCTTTGCTTGAGGTTCGTTTTGACTCAACACACCGCGTAGTTGCTGAAAATATCGCGTCGTGGACATGGGTTCCGTTGTGGTGAGACCATTACACCTGGTCTGCCATTTTCAGGTGCAGTACCACGGTTACGTGGATCAGTTAGCAACGAGTTTCGTCTAACGCGGTGAAGGAGGAGGTTCAACGCAGCAGACCGTTGTGCAAGACATCGAGAGCGGGTCCGTCAAGGTGACTGCCGGGGCCCATCGAGGGGAGGCAGGGGAAAGAGGTGCAGCAGACCGCAGGTTACCCTGGTGGGCGAGATAGAGTGCGGCAAACAACGGTGGCTTGGTATCTGCGGGAGCGTGCCCCGTGTGCAGTCCAGACACTGTGCACATCTCTGCGGAGGTACGTCCTCCGATTGTCAATAAGTGCAATAAAGCGCATAGTCAGGACATAATTCACGCCGACCACACAATCACCAAGAATCGTTCCCTCTCCAGGTGAAAGCCAACACCGTCAATTCTCATGAGTTGTGAGCGTATGAACGCTTAAATGAAGCATAGGGTCGAGGGATTCTACTTGTGGGTTCTTTCTTATTAAAAAAACGTTGTAGCAGACTTAAAAGTTGTGCAAAGTTTGGGGTCAAGCTTATCTTTGGTCTGCAAAAAAACATCCACTTTGAAAATGAAACAGGTATTTTGCTCCTTTCGACCGTATCTCCTTTTAATATTACGCTTTTAGAGAGATCAAAGTAGGAGAGCTACTAGCAGCACATTCTGCGTCGAATGCTGCAACTCACAGTCTAATCGCATGTCTGAAACAAAAATTATAGCCTCGCCAAATACGCCGTTGCACTTAGTTCCAACTGGATAAAGTGTCACTGAGGGCTAGGTTAATAATGAGACTTGGAGAACTATGACTTCTGCTCATATGTCACCGCAGTTGGTCGAATATAATGTTTTCAAGACGCTGGTTCATCAACTTACCGGGGGAGACACCTTCTACAGGCCACAAATGATCTTAAGAACATCACAAAGTGCCTAAATAGATCAATGGTATAGCTGCGATTGTCACTGTTTACTACGGTATTCCAGGCTAAGTTGGAGCTGAAAGTGGGGGGAGATTGACACTGCCGCGTCATCGCGCTGTAGCCATGCCGAACCCCGATACAGTGGCGAGTGACATTGAAGGTAGCCGGCCATTCGGTGCTGTGGGTGACAGACGCGAGCAAGGATCTTAGACTGGAGCCACAGGACGGAAGCAGTGAGAAGGCTCAGCGTGAGCGGTCGCAGTTCGAGATGATCGCTCAGGAGGGCCGGCACGGCGCCAAGTCTACTGAAGCGAAGTACGAGAAGGAGAGGCGATGACGTTGAGCAGAATGAGCAGCCAGGAGACCACGGAAGCAGTCAGAAGGGAGTAGTAGACTTCGTAGGAGAGCTCTGGACGGCCGCTTGGGCCGTCCAACTCTCAGTTGCGATCTAGCCAGGAGTGGGTCATATTAAGCAGCTAAAACACTCGTGAGGTTCTGCGGCACTGCGGGGCCTCACCTAACGAAGCCAAAACTTACAGAGCGAGGGACGTTGTGTGAACAGGGTACGGAGCGTACGTGGTGGTAGATTAAAGGGGCTAGTGGGTAACAGAGGGTGGGGGACAGTGGTTTGAGACCACTGGGGTTGAGGCTGGCGCAGTAGTGAGCGTTCCCTTACCGTGGAGGAGTGTTTCGTCACCCGGAGCTGTCAAGTGGCTGTCTCCGGGGGCCCTTGCATATGAATGTCGTCGGCAAGTGGACCATTAAACCGAAGCCAGCGCGGGGATATGAGTTCGCTACTCTACCGCCATAGCTGTGACGCGCCAAAGCGACTGTGACGCTGTGCTAAACTGCATTGCCTGGTCTATATGTATGCCTGCGTTTGGAACATGGCATGCTCCCCTCAATCGTGGGTACAACTTCACCGTGTTAATTGATGTCTACCAAACTTCAAACTTAGTGCTCCATTGGGAAGTTTCCAATACATTTGCTATGAAAATTTTGCACTTTCATACTTGTTACGCCGCAGATCACATACGGAAAAGCTTTGGATCAACGTCAGCGTAGTAATGGATCGGCGTTTGCGTAATAAAACTGAGATCTTCTTGGCAAAGCACGAGGCTTGTTTGCGTGCCCAATCTTGAACGGGTCTCGAAAGTCTAAGCCGTCTGCAGTGTGCCGTGTGATGGAGCCTTGTACAGTCCTCAATCACAAGGCACACTTTGCCACTCGCGCTTGGCTTTCTCTGCTAACTCTCGATGAGAAAGACGAGTTCTTGTCGTGCTATTCACATATTTTCGCTTCTGCTCGCACGTTAGGCTGCAATTGGCAAACCAATGTTAGTACAGATTAACCTGTCTAAGGTGAGCTTGTATACGCTGATATCCTGGCGCACTTGATATTATTTGGGTCCATTGTACCCGTATACTTACTTTTTGTATGGAAACGTCTAACTTGAAACTTGATAAGTTCTGATGATAGCCCCAAAGCGTCTTTTGAGGCCAAAATCAAAGCATATAATGAAAAACAGAGCGGCAATCAAGCCGTCAGTGCATAAAATTGCCTCACATCTATTCTAAGAATCATTTGTGTGAAATTGAGCTCCAAGAAAGCATTCGGCTCGATCTTTGGGTAACCACTAGATAACAGACGCAAAATGCCGGTCTTTTTGTATGGTGTTTGTTTTCGCATAAAAAGCGAGTGTGGGGGATTTTTCAATGGACCAGCGTTGTTCAACTAGAAGATGCCAGTATGTCGCATTGGCAGCATTACTTCCAACAGATCTAAATCTCACTGTCTTGCCCATTACTACTGGGATAAGTACAACCCAATGAAAATAATTGGCTACATTTACGGAGAGGAAAGTCGTTTCCTATCCACGAAGGGTCGCGAGAGTCGGTTTGCTTCAACATCAACTGATGTTATTAATTATTCTGGCTTATTGATGAAGCACAGCGGCCGCGGATGGTCAAGCAGTTCATTATTCACTTTCCAATTTGCTATCAATAGCCGAGGGGCAACGGGCCGAAGAACTGTGAACGTTGCATTCCAACCCTTGTAGTGCATGGTGGTGTGGTATTAGTGGGCAGTTGGCATTTGCGGCTTCCGTAGTTCTTACCGCAACGAATTTGCAGCCTAATCCTATCTAGATGCACGGAGTCTGATTACATCCATTTTGTTGGCAAGTTGGTTAGTGGAGTATACACGCTTAAGTAAAGTAAAAGACAGACAGCCAGAGTCCAAATGAGTTTATTAGCACCATGCACGGTAGCAAGCCTTACGTGGCAACCTCACAGCGAGAAAGAGAACGACTCGTCAGTGTGGCGAGGCGGTGTCCTAAGCCACGGGAAAACCTTGGCCTTGAAACTGGGATCAATAAACTCGATCTCAGAACACGCATATCGCTAGTCCAAGTGTGGCATGTGAGTCCTCGCTTGTAAACCCCTTTCCAGATTTTGTTCTTTGACTAAGGTTACGCTGTAGGCCCAATCGTGAGACGGCCACACCAGCTACACCCAGATCCAAGTATCGCCGAACAAACCTACTCGAGAGGAACTCGGCCTTGGCTCAGTAAGTCTCAGTCTGCACGTGTCGATCCGAACTCGAAATGCCTCGAGTTTTCTTGAATAAACACACATCACTCCACACACACACACACTTGTCCTCTTCTTTGCTTAGACCCACCACACAGGTTGTATTACCCTCTCCTCTTCTCCACGAAAATCCGGCTTCGAGTCGCTCCAGTCACTTCACTCCTGTGGCTCAGATTGAGAGCCGCGTAACGGATCGTCACTCACTCCTCAGATCCAAGAGGAGTCAGGAGTTGTTGGCTCGGGATGAGCCNTCCGAATCCAGAGCACTCGCACTAACTCTGGGACAACCGCGCACCACGCCTACACTAGGCAAGCAATAGGTCACACTAGACCAATTCCAGAACACGTGAATCCGCCTCCACTCTGGGACCAAAAATGGGGTCCCAGAACCAAGCCACTGTCGAAACAGCAGAGCCGATCACCTTCGACCCGAAAGTATGAAGCACCGCCAGGACACCAATCGGAAGACCGATGAACCGCGAGTGGGTATATGAAATAGCAAGCCAGAACGAGCGAAGTCGAAATAACTTGGTAAGGGGAGTTGAATTTTTATCTCGGACTTCGCCTTACTCCTTGAGGGTCATTCGGTCGACGTATGGCTGCACACAAATGCGATCTTCCACACTCACTTGCGTCCTTCGGGGCAAATTAAACTCTGATTGAATAAACACAGGCCAACGGAGACCTTCCTCAGCTAGGGCGGCGGCTCTGGTATCAAATAGCTACATCTTGAAGTTGAAACGAAGCGAAGCGTGCTTAGTCAGTGACTAAGCAGCGCTTAAATCTTGGGCAGTGAGCAAGCATTGGTTGGGAGCACAAGGCTCAACCTGAGTTCACCCACGTCGTCGCCTTCTCGGGCTTCGATTGGCCGGTCGCTGTGAGATCATCAAATCTTTGGCGTGCTGCCTAACATGACTTGCAGCACGACTGACCCTTCGAACCGACCCTTCACGCGAGCAGTCGCCCTTCGAAGATCGCACTTCATCCTGGGATCCGAGCGTCGAACTGGGACCTGGGATCCGGGAAACAATTCCGGGGTCCACCACATGGTCGCACGATGGTGAGACCTGCGATATCTCCTGACGGGTTGAAACTGGGCGGAATCCTTCACGGGATAGGGGCTGGGGTAACTGACGACAGACTGATGGACTGGACCCAAGCAATTGGTCCACTTCATCACATCAGAGTCATATTGGGTCTCGCGCTGCGACGTAGAGAGACGCGTGGTGTAAGGCTCAGGATTTGCCATCCAAGTAGTGGACGTCTACAGAAAACGTTGGTCAACCTAATACTACCGGTAGACGCAGTTCCTATCAAGTTCAACATGGTTGTTAGACAGCAGAGGTACCCATCGTTTGCGGATGCAAGGGACTTGATTTTGCGTTGTTCGAGGTACAGATGTACCCCCTTATCTAATCCATCTAGTGGAAACTCTCGCTATCAAGTATAGCAAGTTGATCGTCTTAGGACGGTTGGTGTGGTAATCATTTCCAAAAACTCGAACCGGTTCTCATTCCACTTGGACGTCGCGTAGGTAGCCTTCCAAAGCATGCACATGCGGCCAAAGAAGTTCTCAACCAGAACATGATCCGCCGAAACACCTTGATCCTTACAATGTCATCTCGGTCTAGGGTTCCTCCCCGCGGCTGTTTCTTTGGTTGAATCGTACGAAGCATCCGTCCAGCACCTTGGTAACCCTTGTCCACCAAGACACCCCACATCTGAGGAAACTGAGTCGGTTCACCGTCCATTTCGGGGGACGACGGGTCTTCTTTGCGTAGCATCTTCCGATGAATCGAGAGTCGATCCAGCATCATGGTGAGGTCCGATGTCGAGCCGGGTGAGTGGTCTGAAACATCAACCGCGAGTCCTGGTGGCGCAACAGAACACTCGATCTTGAATCCGTAAAGCTTGTGCTTGGCCGAGAAGTAGACCTTCTGTTCCATGAAGCGGCCACTGGGTCGGTAAGCAGGCTGGAACTTTACGTCCGTCGCGTAGAGGGCATGCGGGTAGTTGGAGAAGGTGTTGCCGGATTCCATCTGGTCCGACATCTTCACGCGCTTGACCAGCTGGGAGTACAGCACGGNGAACCATCTTTTCCAACGTCGACATGCCAATGTTGAAGTCGATCGCATGCTTCTGCCATGTGTCGAAGTGTTTCAACACTGTCAGCGTGACGAAGAAAGCATCCTTCCCTGAGACAGAAGGTTTACGCCCGCGTCCTTGCGTCCACGCAGTCGTTACAGCAGGCTCGATGAGGGCCCACAAAGCATCCAGCTCGGGGGCGGAGAAGTTGGTCATCCCCTTGAGCGTTTCATCACCCCCAGAAGCGGTGTACTCAGCGAGGATGGGGGACTGGGAGTCGGACGCTTCNTTTCATGACTGGAGACAAGGTTGGCGACCTCGTCCTCCCACTGGCGGTTGAGGCGGTCGACGACTTGAGCGGCAGTTCTCGGCATCTTGTTGGTCTTGGAAAATCGAGAAGTGCGGCTTAACCACCCACCCCGCCGCCCGCCAGGTTTTGGAGGCCATAAGTAAGTGGCTGACATTTCGCGAACATAGCATGTATAATAGATACGGCAGTCTCTCACTAGATTCAGATAGGACTTTCTTGAGATAATATAATCTTATTATGTTTTTTTGGCTTTTGCGGATGCAAGTTAGCTGCATACAA
>LGTU01000316.1:0-36121 GCA_001314425.1 Phytophthora pluvialis
GGAGCGTAAATGAGAATCTTCTCACCAAAGTAGCTACCAATTAGCTTGCGAGCAGGCTTTGCACGACCAGATTCTCGAGCCTGATTATATTCATACATGTGAGCGCCAATGATGCTCTGATCTTCACAGTCGATAAGCGTATTCTTGAAAATGGGGGTCATCTCGCTGAAATACTCTTTCAAGTGCTCTGGCGTCCGAATATCACACTCAAAGAAACCAAAGATCTTGTCGTTCTTGATGTCTTCAATAATATCTGGATAAGCTTCGATTGTGGTAAGACATCCACACGGCATATCATTACCAAGCGCCCATAGGTATAGAGCGTTAGAATCGAAACCGATGATCTTTTTGCACGTAAATAAGCGAAACTAGCGTTAGATACGCCGATTACTGAAGCTCCATCTCTGATACAATACCGAGACTACCCCTTTATCTATCCCGTCCAGACTGTCAGCGTATTGCATACTCATAAAGTCGTGGCTACGTGTAGGGTCCATCCTACAACACCTTTTCTGACTACCGCTTGCATTAAATGCTTTTGGTCCTGTTGAACGAGCATAAATTTTATGCTCGTTCAACAGGACCAAATATGTTGCTCCAGCCGGTGCGAAGTGTGTATACTGAAGCTATCCTGAGGCCCTACCAAGAACAATTTTGAATTGAGCAGGATTCACGGATACGAATTAAGTCTTCTTAGCTATCATGCTCACTGATCCACCCATTACCCAAGTGGCACGAATGTTGGTTGAAGTCATGGGATGCGTAAATGTCAATGCAGAGCATCCAGGGCAGTGACTCTGAGTGCCAGTTGAATGTTGCGGACAGAGCAGTTGCCTACTAATACACTGGACGCAGGGATCTTGGCATAGCTTCTTCAGAAAATAAGGTGTCTCTCGCAGTCCCGTGGAATTAATCCGTTGAGAGCTGCCCATCCCTCATTCTTCGGTAGTCCCAGTACTAGGGCTACGCGAAGGCTGGGATAGAGACATAGACGGTTCTACGCGCGTGAATATTTTTTTTTATCGTGATGTACGTGTTGTTGTAGCGTGTGCACTTGTTTACCGACCCGGAAGAACTGCACCTCGAAACACGATCCTAAACGTTTCGTCTTGTCCAGGTGAGTCTCTGTTATAGCGTCTACCCCACCTCCAGAGAGTAAAGCAAATCTCGCTATTAGAGAACTGTAGTTCTTGGAATAACTCGGCAGTCTGGAACAAAAACGCCTTGCTCCAAAAATATATTCCATGGAATAACGAAGGGTCGCGTTGAGTAGAACGCACAATACACGTGATACTAGTACGAGTCTTATACTGGGAATACCAGAATGGTAATGGACAGCCCTCACTGGATTAATTCCGTGATCGTGACTGCGTACCGCGTAACTTAACGAGATGTGACTTTACGCGGGCGCTTTACATGCGCGATTACCGTGCGAAACGTATGCAGACAGTCGTTGCGAGGCCAGTAGCCGCGTGCAGGACGAAGACGATGGCCCCGACCCCAGTAGCAAAATACCAAGGCAAGAGCCGCCTGAAACCTCCTGCAGCAGCTCACCAGCAGTTTATCTGGACCCCAAAAGCGGCTTCGGCGCCAGAAAGCTAGCTATCCAAAGAAACGTGATTTTCGTGCACCGGAGGTCGTCCTCCACCAACTTACGTAGGCAGCAGTAAAACGTAGGCAGCGGTAAAACACGTACACCTTCAGAATTGTTTTTAGAACCGCACATCGCCAACCACGTCACACCACATGTATGTCGCAGACGACCTAGTACTGGAATAGGAAGTACATAGTGCTGATAACACAGCCCAACCATGATTATTTGGGACAGTACAAACACGGACGTGAAGTGCACTATTAGAGAGAGAAATTGCGAGGGCCGTATCGAAGACCTGGTTGGGTAAGGTATGTACAATAAAGGGAGCTCGTATCTCTCTCGGCGCAGTGGATTAGAGATTGCTACTGGACTGAATTCGTCCTGCGCGATCCAGATGTTAGGCACTCCCGCTTCAAGAGTAGTAGGGAACTTTAGACCTTGGACTATCTCGGCATTTTGGAACAAAAAAGCCATGGTCCAAAAATATATTCCAGTGGAACAACTCAACTGTTCGCTCTTCCACTGGACCTAAGTATTGGAAGATCTGCCTGTAATTTATCCGTTATTTATTTGGATTTTATCCAGCTTTTGTTGTTCCAATTCCAAGCGATATTTCAACATCTAAAGTTCTCTAGTGACGCGCTGGGAACTCGAATAAAATTCCTCGCCACCAAGACAGGTTTTCGTGGTATACGGTGTATCAAGTATTGACCGCGGATGTTGGGGGTATGTCTGATTCTCGTCGCTACAATAAAGCGTTGGAGAGCCCAAGAAATTGCCGACCCGCGGTGGATCAAGTCGCAACCGGGAAATAAGGCTGATCGATGGCACCAATAGAGAACTGTAGTTCTTGGAATAACTCGGCAGTTTCCGATTAGTTGAATCAAACCGCCCCGCAAATCGCGCAGATCGGTGGAATAGCATCTTCCCACATACTCCAGTTTAAATACAACTTCAGACATGAACGAGCAGCTTGACGCAACCGGCGGAATTCGCAATATTAGGATAATACACGTATACAAAATATGATTTTTATTAGCGTTGTGACAATGTTAATCGGTCAATTATTTTAATATATGTTTGCTTGGCCGCTTGCGTTGTCTACTGAACAGCAACGTGTTGCTAAAAATATATGTTGCCAACACATATTTATGGATCTAACTACAGGTTTCTAAACTTGACCACCGCAATTGTTTATGGCTGGGAAGGCAGAATTGGTGGTTATGTCGTGCAGTTGCCTCCTCCGTAATCTTCATATCGGCCACAAGTTCTCAAATCGCGGTTCAAGTACTTCGAAGTACATGTACTTCGTAGGAGTAAACAATCTGACTATAATAACTGTAAACTCGATCCAACGACCCAAACGTGCAGGAAGAACCACAACTGGTTCACTTTCACATACATGCGATCACGTGTGCGCTGCGCTGATCCGAGACCATTCCAGTTTTTGCCGCTTACGACTCACTACCTTCCAAGCTCTAACAGACCATGAAGACTATTTCCACGCTTGCTGCCGCCTCGATTGCGCTTGGAGTTGTCGCTGCCGACCCTGTTGAGCGCCAGCTTGTCGTCGGTGGGGGCGAGGTCCCGATTGGAGCGAAGACGTACACAACCGGCGTCCACTTTACTCCTGACGGGACAAATTTCTGCGGCGGTGTCCTCGCCACTCCCACCCACATGCTGACAACTGCAGACTGCACCAGCATCCAGGAGGCTCGGTTCGTGTCGGTGGGCTCGCACTACATCAACGGCACGACGGGTGGCGAGCAGATCGAGGTCCACCATGCTGAGAACCACACGCTCTACAACTCCAGTTCCGCCTCGTACGACTTCGCTTTGCTGACGCTGGTGAACGCCAGTAGCGTCACCCCCATCAACCTTCCTCAGGCGAACGACTCGGGTATTGTCCCGGGCGTGTGGGCCGATGTCATGGGCTGGGGAGACACGAGCTACCCCAACGGCACCCGTTCTAACGAGCTCCAGGGTGTCTCCTTAGAGGTGAAGGACTGTGCGGCGTTTTTCAGTGTGGACAACTCGTCCGTGGCGCTGCTGGGAAGGACTCGTGCGTTGGCGACACGGGTGGTCCGTTGATCAAGGAGAATGGCCAGGGAGACGCGGATGACATCCTCATTGGTCTCATGAGCTGGGGGTCTAGCTGTGGCACCAAAGGAACCCCCGCCGTGTATTCGCGCGTGTCGGCTGCTATTGAGTGGATCAAGAACGTCACCGCCGAGACCCAGTAACGTTGCTTCCTTTCCGTGTCCTAGTGACATTGGTTCCTGTACTGTACGACATCGTCGGCGGAGTTACTCGACAATGAGGCACATCTCAAAATACAACATAGAGGTGTATGTTCTTCACTCGTTATTTCTGGTACGATTTCGCAGAATGCCGGACAATTCTAGATGACAATTTGAAAGCGCTAAGAAACTTCAAGTGAAAGTACGAAATATATTTGGTGTTACCCTGTAAAAAAAACTATATCTTCCGATGATTCGCGTAGCGCAGGCCAGTAGCGTTAAAACGATCCAAGCGATCATGGTGCCAAGATTGCTCCAAATCTTGTCATAGTTGGACCAAGGACGTGGTCTCCAAATACTCCTACACCGCGATTCCACCGGGGAGATTACAGTAGGTGTACCCGTCATTATCTGACATCCACGTGCACTATCATTATCTGGGGTCTCCGAATATGACAACCGTGAGACTAGCATAACTGTATTTCGTAGGTGATGTCGTAGAGCCACTTGTATCCACATGGGATCGAGTTTGCCGGGGGAGGGGGGTTGAAGCCGTTGAACACGACCACCACCGAGGTCACTTCCAGGCTTGGCAGCAGATAGATCAAACACTGCCGGCAGTAGGCTTTCAGCAGCACAATCACGGATGCTGCAGCCAGTAAATGAAAAACTCTGGGACGCCAGTAAAGCCCACCATCGGAAACAAAACTGCGAGAAAGAGCAACGAGTAGCCGGAAGCAGTACGGGATCTTCACCACAAAGTACATTTACCAGAAAGCGCTGTATATCTGCGTTGCTCGCTCACGATAAATTATCGCCGATATAACGCCTCTCCCTGGCAGGTGATAGGCAGGACGCTACCATAGGTGAAGAACGTCATGTAGATGATGCCCAACGCAGAATTGATGCCTTGATACGAATTGTACCAGGAAAATTATTCGAGCAAATTATAGGACGGTGTCCAGTAGTAGGCGAATAACCGCTTGATGAGGAACTTCTCCTGCGTCAAGTTTACGCTTGTGACAAAATGTCAAAGGCGGCAGCGTTGGCCAATGCTGTGCTACTAATGATAAATGGCGCACCGGTCAGTGACTCCATGGGTTTGGCGGTGCAATTCGCTATCCTTGATCAGAGCGACGAAGTCCGTATTGGTAGCGTTGTCGTTTCCGACCCCGCACCAATCACCTCAAACATCCACGTCGCTGGGTTGTAGGTATCCCTCCTCAAGTCTGACCACCCCGTCGATCTTCTCGAAGTAGTCAACCAACTTGGACGCCTTCTCTCTCCACCGCGTTTCAGTAGCAACGGACTGTCGAACAACTGGAACACAAGACTCGAAGGCGGGGGGGGTGGGGGTCGTCCATACAATTGTGCAACCCGTGTCGGCCACTTTTCGCACACCGACCTGGCATCCAGGCCGCTGGTAAGCTCAT
The DNA here is from genome assembly GCA_001314425.1 of Phytophthora pluvialis. Taxonomy (NCBI): domain Eukaryota; phylum Oomycota; class Peronosporomycetes; order Peronosporales; family Peronosporaceae; genus Phytophthora; species Phytophthora pluvialis. Next base: position 5,268 of record LGTU01000316.1, read on the forward strand.
CCAAGAACAGCACACTAGGTTGTGCTGCCAACTTCTCACCAATTGTCAGTCGCTTGAGTTATTCCGTCGAGCTACCACGATTTATCTGATCGACGATGGACTCTCCTCGAACGAGTGGAACTTCTGACTATCAGCAAGGTCGGAACTTTTGACGCAGAAATGCACTAAATCCAACGCCCCACGGAAGGGGTACTCGTCCGAGTGGATATCCATTTGCACACAGTAACCCGTACCTTGGAATTTCACGCTCTGGCGCTGGATGACCATTTATCATAATCTGACCCCGAATTTTGCCGGTCTTGCGTCCAGCGATCATGTCCATGAACGTCAATTTACGAGCTCCCGGGGATCCCATCAACGCCGTCATGGTACCAGGTAAAGCAAAACCACTGATGCCCTTTAGCAAGTCAACATTGGCTTTGGATTGATCGGGATTATGCACAGAGTACCAGAGATTCTGAAATGCTAGCGTCGCGGGCACAAAACTTCCCTTGGGAGTTTGTGAGATTGCAATCGCTACGTCCGTGGTCTTTGGCGTCGTCACGAATCCATCATCAGCCGTCGATGAGGAAGTCTCTGCTCCAACGGTGCGGTCATTCACACTCAGAGTTACATTGAGGACTCTCGTAGCGCCAGTATTCCAAGACCGTCCAGGAAAACGCCATGGCGCAAAAGTGGACTCCAATCGTGTAGACAACGCCAAAATCGCTCGGTGGGGACACCGCAAGAAGTCAACGCGTACTCGCTCATCGTCATCCCGTATGTCTTGCAGTACATATACGCCCACTGTAAATCTTGAGTCCGTGTCCTGGTTCATGGCGAGCGCACGAATTTCCCACGCCAAGGGACTGATCCAGTACATTCAGATCAAGTAGTCCGGAACATGGCCTCTTGTGATCGTGAAACCCGAGAACAACGTAGCGAGATATTAGCGATCGGGTGATCGGCCACATTAGTGTTGGGAGGGGCAGGTCAAGAAGAGAACCAGCTCGAACAGCCTGCTACAGTCGACACGAATCCACACATCCATGTCATGATGGTACCGAAATTTAACGCTTCAAGCAGCGCCAGCGGAATTTGACTCACAGACGTAGCCAGAACAAACGACGACGTGCGGAAGACGTTGGCCCCACGCTGCTTGTTGAAGACGTCTCGCATGACCATGAAGTTTGGCCTTGCGCCGAATGACGAAGTTGATCGAGATCGTAGAGAATTCCCATGACCACTTGGGGGTCTGTCTGTTTCGTCGAATTGGTAGAATGTGCTCGCGTTCAAAAGGCCCAGAAGACCCAAGAAGACGGTCATTATAAGCCTGCTCTTCAGCAATTACTTGTTTCGAATGACCACCATTAACTGGCACTTGCATGAGGGTGAGTGTGGCTTGCCAAAAGGTATGATGAATTGTCATCTTCGATAAGTCGCGGGGCCAGAGGCGCGTTCAAGTCTTCCGGCATAGCTAGCAAGTTCAAGTCGTTAAAGGCGCCAAACACTTTCGGCGGTGGCTGGAGTAGAGAAATCACGACAGTCTTACGAAACTTCTTGGGCAAGCTGCGCTGTGTCGAGAGTCTCCGAGACTCGAGACGACTGTCCCGACCCGTGCTGATCTCGTCCATCATCATCACTAACTTGTTGCCGAACTCATCGTCGTCGCACACTGGTGCTCGCCGCCGGACACACCGCGCAGCATAGCGTTTCCCACGGTAGTGTCCTGACATGTCGATGCACACTCCCGAATATATCCCCTCGCTGCTTGCTGCGCTCGCCTACCATTTCACTCGAGTGTTCGTGTGTCTAAATATGGAGTCCAATGAAGAAGACGACGTGTTGACTCCTTCCCCGGAAGCGCTTCTCGATGTCAACTTGACATTGTCAAGTGACGCTCATAACTCGAAACAGGCGGCCACAAGCCGTGAACTACAGACACCTTTCTTCGAGTGCTAGATTCGGGGGCTAGATCCACGACGCCACTACGCGGCGGTTGACAATTGTAGCGACGTCGCGACTGACTCAAGAGCACTCGATCAATTACTGTGTACTCACCGCGGAGCTCAACTCGCTACGCTGATGACCAGATGAGTCGGCGCTCCTGCTCGCGGCATCGATTCCTCGCCCCATGCAATTCCTCACCGAGATTCCTAACCCATTTGGACCAGATCTTCTTGCTGGGCTCGCGCAGGCGATCGGAACGAGCGACAGATGCAGCGACACACAGCTATCAACGACGGTGGGTTCACGTGAAGGGCGCTGACATCCGTTGGGACCGCGATTCGACAGAGGAGATACCGCGCAAGGCGCCTTCGGAGCGGGGCGAGACAGCCGCCGAGCACAGCGAGGACCGGTTATTGGACAGCGAAACTCGATAAGGTGCGACGGCAGCAGGCAGCGCAGATGGCCGAGCAGGTTGAGGTGCCCAGTGGCGAGGCCGTCAGGTGCGGCGACAGCAGACAGCGCAGTTGGCCGAGCATGTTAAGGTGTCAGTGGCGATGCGTGCCATTTTCGGAAATTTAGACAAATCGTGAGTAATGCGGATGCCACCTACACCTCCGCCTTTCTCTTTGCCAACGGCATCAAAGCCCAGATGCGGCTGTCTGCAATGCCGCCTACAGGCCGAGCCCCCGTTCAAGGCATCGCGCAAGGCACATACACGCGCACTGCAACTACATGTACTGCACTCCCACGAATGCGTGGCAGCCTGAAGAATAAAGGTCACAACTAAGCTCGGGGGACTTTCGTGGCGGGTGGTTACGGTACGCGACGAGTACATGCAGCTTTTGCACTGATTCGCCTTTCTGCAGCGGGGATTGGCTGAAATGCGGGTGAATCCACATTGCGATTGGCCCAATAGAGGCGCGCACGCCAGCTGTTCGTAAGGGAATTCGGAAATTTCCTCCCGCATACAAAGCACCAGTCAAGGGCATGCTACAACGTGACGACGACTCCCGCCCTCTCTCCCTCCCGGCTCTTCACGGATGCTGGGCGCCGTACGCCATTCCCTCTTTTGCTCGCAAAGGAGACCCAGCTGACCGCGTTCAGGTTCCTGCCCCCCTCGCTCCAAGCTCCCCGCTTTCCAAAGATGCAGTCGGCGGCGTACATCGCGGCGATCGCGGCCATGTTGGCGGCCGTCAAGGCCGAGTCCGGCTCGGGCCAGGCCGGCTACTGCAAGGACGACACGTCCTGCGAGAAGAACTACGTGTGCATCAGTGTGCAGACCACGCGCTCGGGCACCGAGGACGTCAAGCAGTGCCTGCCGTACGTCTCGGAGGGCGACGTGTGCTCCGGCACGTTCCCGGGCCTGTGCCCGTCCTTCTCCACGTGGGACACGGTCTTCCAGTCCATTAGCAGCGTGTGCGCCTACCAGCTGCCCTCGGGCACTGACCAGTGCCTCAATAGCTCCTTCTCCGGCTCGGACACCTCCGGCTACGTGTCGTGCATGGACATCACCGAGGGCTCGGGCTCCACGGCCGAGAGCGTGGGCGTGATCTACGGCTGCGTGGACTTCGACGGCACCAACCTGCTCTTCGACTCGGAATCGGACAACTGGGCCCTATCGGAGCAGATGAACTATACGGCCGTCATCAACGAGGGCTGCGTGAACCCCAACAACGGCAAGGACTCGGACGTCGTGTGCTCAGGCCGCGGCACGTGCGCCCCCTATTCGTCGGGCTCCATGCAGTACAACTGCGAGTGCAACGTCGGCTACAACGGCACCTACTGCCAGAAGGTCGTGTCCAACAAGTGCACGCTCGAGTCGCAGTGCCAGGCAGGCACGTGCAACCTGACCACCCAGGAGTGCGAGTGTGACGAGGGCACCACCGGCGACCAGTGCGCGTACTGCGACCCCACGTCGTCCAAGGCTTGCAACGGCCACGGCACGTGCGTTGCCGCTTCCAGCTCAGCCTCCAGCTCCACCGCCACCACCTCTGGCTCGACCTCGACGGGCTCGACCGCCACCGCCGGCACGGTTGAGGCTGCTGGCTCGGCCGGCTCGGCCGCTCGCTTCCTGATGGAGACCGTGGGCATGGCTTCGTCCTCATCCTCGGGCGACGGCAACGTGTGCACGTGCGACGACGGCTACGCTGGCGACCAGTGCACGCGCAAGGTGGACTCGAGCTCCAGCGGCACCGGCAAGAAGAAGAAAAGCGGCTCTTCCACGAGCGACGCCGCCTCGGTGGCCACCTCGATCGCCCTCGTGGCGTCGGCCTTCGTGGTTGCCCTCCTGAACTAGACGAATTGTCACAAGCTGTCTCTGCACAAAAGGTGAAGCAGTGCGTCGTCGGCGCATTGCGAGTTGACTGTGTTTTGAGAAAGAGAAACGCTCATCATTTCTCCTTAATGCATTTTTGCCTTTCCTTATAAACATTTTTTCCTGTCCACATTCGTATGGCTTCATTGCCAAGAGATACATGTAATGCCCCGAAGAACGCGCTGGGTTTGCAGCTTACAGGGCCCCGCAAAGTCATCGAGCCATGCACCGATCGTGGCAGTCCGAATCAGAATCCGATAGATGTACCAGGGACCCCGGGCACCGTCTTGCTCAATGTGCACAAATGGAGACCACTGCCACAGCAGTGGCGGCGAGCTCTGCTTAGCTGGAGCTTTCCCTGCCATCATCCTCTTGGTTGCTGCGCGGCTCATCAACATAAGTCCGCAGTGTGTACATGTAATTCGGCCAAGTGGCAAACCTGCAGTCCACTGCATGCAACGGGCCAGCCGCTGGATATCGAGGTCTCAAATCAGACTTGACTTGGCCTCCGTATGCATCGGTTTATCCAGGTTCGTGTGCTCTACACACTTGGGTGAATTCTCGCCTGCTGGTCACATTCGAACCGCACCGCCATGAGCCACTACGGCCGGTCGTCCATGAGCCACCGCTCGTCCATCAGCAGCAGCGTGGCGGGGGCGCCCACGGCACTGCGCAACGACGCCATCCTGTACCTGACGATCCTGTCGGGGCGCGATCTGAAGAAGGTGCAGACGCTGGGCGAGCAGGACCCGTACTGCAGTGTGTACCTGACCACGGGAGGGAAGGAGCAGGAGAAGGCGGCGTTCAAGACGGACACGCACGACAACGGAGGTGGGTACCTATTTGCAGCAGAGTGGTTGTCGGGAGTGATGGTGCTGACGGTGCCCATTGCAATTGGCAGGCACGCAGCCCATGTGGAACGCCAAGGGCCACATTTTGATCCCCGACATCTCGTCGGATGTCGTGCGTTTCCGCATCAAGAATAACAACTGGGGAAAGAAGTGAGTATGGACGACAATGGCGCAATGCACGGAGTGGGCTGGAGTCGCTGACGACTGCGGGTGTTCACTTACGACTCGTGTGCAGCACGGTGATCGGCGAGATCGCGCTGGCGATGCGGGACTTGTCCCGTGGACGGTCCATGGAGAAGGAGTTCGCGCTGACCCCCAAGGGCTTTCTGAAGGTGCTGATGTACCTGTCGCTGGGCCATGGTGCGTTGAAGTGTATGGTCTCGTTGAGGATTTGCTCGGGTTGAGCCTCGTGCTGACGTTGATGATCGATCTTGCTTTTGGCCAGAAAATCCGACGTCGCAGCCTCGCGTGAAGTTTGGCGAGTATCCGCAGCACTTCATCCCCGGGAAGACCAAACTCTACCTGGGTCTCATCTCGGGCAGCAAACTGCGCGATATCCAGTCGTTCGGCACGCAAGACCCGCTCTGCGAGGTGTTCCTCGGACGCAGCCGCACACCGTCCGCCAAGGACCTGGTGTATAGAACGAAAACTCACGATAACGGAGGTAAGGCGTTGGCGATGGTGCTAGTAAAGTTGTAAGGTTGGATACCGTTGCTAAGCGCTTGTGCTGTTCTGCTGTGGATTTGCAGGCAAGAACCCGCGCTGGATCGAGGGTATCACGGTTAGCGTGAGGTGCATAGAGCACGACTTCCTCGTGATCCGAGTTATGAATGACAACACTGTGAAGGAGTAAGTGGGGCGTGCTTTCTCGGACCTAGTCGCAGTTGATGGGCCTCTAACTTCGCCACTTGCGCGTGTGTGTGCAGTACGCTTATCGGAGAGCTGTGCTTGAAGGCAGAGATGCTAATTGGTCGCAATTTCGAGGACAAGAGCTACCCCATCGAAGCGGACGACACGATCGTCGGTCAAGTGCGACTTCAGCTCGCGCTGTTCAATGACGAGATCATGGACGAGGACGAGATCCGCGACTGCGACGTGGACGGCTGCTCCTGCGCTTCAACGCACCCCGTCCGTGCCACGAAGGTCGGCGACGTGCTGATCGATGGCATCTCGCCCGAGGGCGTGCAGTACCTGGAGGCCGGCACCGCCGTGCACACCGGCTGCGAATTGGCCGGCGACTATGTCCTGGAAAAGGACGTGTACGAGGGCGGCGGCTGGGAAGGCGAGGAACTCGACACCCGTCAACTGGAGCAGCTCGACAGCGACGAGTGGGAAGGCGACGAATTGTAGTGACAGCGTTAGGCGAATACTACATGCCTATCCAAACAGCCTCAACTACACCTTTGGCAGGCTGAAATGGCTACATTTTCCATGTCGTTTTGTCGTAGGTACACTCCGCTATTTCCGATCGGTATTCGCGGGGGGGTTGATATTGTAGGAAGAGCGAGCTGGAAGGGGCGGCCAGTTTTCCAACGAGCGAGCCAGGAGGGAGCAGCACCAAGCATGCGAGCGTGTGGACCGAGCAAGTCGCTGCTCGTGGCGTTGGCGGCGGCCGCGCTGTCAGCCTCGGGGGCCGAAGGCTTCTCGCTGCCGGGCGTGCAGATGACGACGTACACGAAGGGCGAGACGCTGCCCATATTCGTCAACAGCCTCAAGTCGGCCGAGACGTTGCTGCCTCTCGACTACTACAAGCTGCCTTTTTGCCAGGTAAATAACTCTGTTAGGCACTTGTTATTCTAGGCATGAGTTTCTTTCATGTAGGCACAAGGCTTTTGTCTAATTAGGGGGTTTGATCGTGTTTTGCCTAGCCGGAGAAAATCGAGTACAAGTCGGAGAACCTGGGTGAGTACCTGACGGCGAACCGCATCCAGAACTCCCCATACGAGATCAAGTTCCTGGAGGGCCAGGACTGCGCCGTGCTGTGCAAGCAGGAGTATGAGGAGAAGGATGTCAAGACGTGGGAGAACAAGATCAAGGATTCGTACCGCATCAACTGGATCATGGACAACCTCCCGGCCACGTCCGTGTCGTCCGAGGGCGGCATGACGGTGGGTTTCCCCCTCGGAAGCTTCAACCCCGAGGTGGAGGTGGTGCCCCAGCTCAACAACCACGTTAAGATCCTCATTGGCTACAACAACAACCCGATCGGCACGGCCGAATCCTCGGAGGATGAGGGACGCATTGTCGACTTCAAGGTCATCCCGTACAGCTTCGAGTACGCGGCCAGGGGCTACGACGAGGAGACCAACCGCATGGATGCCTGTGAGCACTCGAGCGAGCTCAAGCGGCCGCTGTATGTGCGCAAGAACAAGGACGGCAAGATGCCAGTGTTCTGGACCTACAGCGTCGAGTGGGTGCAGGACAACGAGCACGACTGGCGTACGCGGTGGGACGTATACTTCGACTCTGGTTCGGGCGGAGATGAGGTCCACTGGTTCTCTATCATCAACGCCCTCGTGATCGTGCTGTTCCTCAGCGGTATGGTCGGCATGATTCTCATGCGCAGTCTACACCGTGATATCAACCGTTACAACCGCGTGCCTACCGAGGAGGAGCGCGCCGAGGAGCGCGAGGAGTCTGGCTGGAAGCTTGTGCACGCCGACGTGTTCCGTCCGCCGTCGAAGCACCCGATGCTTTTCTGCGTCATGGTGGGCACGGGCTGCCAGTTGCTGGGCATGGCGTTCGTGACGCTGTTCTTCGCTGCTGTGGGCGTTCTGGCGCCTTCGAACCGTGGTAAGCTCGTGATCGCTCTGTTGGTGTGCTTTGTACTACTGGGCATGCTGGCCGGTTTCACGTCGGCTCGCACGTACAAGATGTTCAAGGGCAAACGCTGGCAGATGTGCACGGTGCTCACGGCTGTGCTTTTCCCGGGTATCATGTTCTCGCTGTTCTTCTTCCTGAATCTGTTCGTGTGGGGCGCTGGCTCGGACGCCGCTGTGCCGTTCGGCTCGATTCTGCTGGTCTTTTTCCTCTGGACGGGTATTTCGGTGCCACTTGTGTTCGCGGGTGCCTACTTCGGCTTCAGGTACGAGTGTGTTTGGGTTGCAAATGTTTTCAGTGTGATAGTGTTGCTAACAATGTTGCTCCATGCTATTCACTCTTTACAGGAAAGCGCCCGTTACGTTCCCCGTGGCAACGAGCAACATCCCGCGCCCTGTGCCTCCTCAGCCGTGGTACATGACCCACATGTCGGCGGCGGCCGTGGGCGGCGTGCTGCCGTTCGGCGCCATCTTCGTGGAGCTCTTCTTCGTGCTGTCGGCGCTGTGGACGGACAAGTACTACTACGTGTTCGGCTTCCTGCTTCTGGCCTTCCTTATCCTTATCAACACGTGCGCCGAGATCACCATCGTGCTCACCTACTTCCAGCTCTGCTCTGAAGACTACAACTGGTACGTCGTGCTGCTTCCGCAATGCAACAACTCGTGCTACTTGCAGTGACTAACCCCTGCTGCTCTTGTACGCAGGTGGTGGCGGTCGTTCTTCGTGTCGGGCGCCTGCGGCGGCTACGTGTTTCTCTACTCGACGTACTACTACTGGACGCGTCTGGATGTGGCCAACTTCATCGGCGCCATGCTCTACTTCGGCTACATGGCGGTCATCTCCGGCGCGCTGTCGCTGCTGACGGGCGCCGTGGGCGTCGGCGCTTCGCTCTGGTTCACGCGCAAGATCTACGCGTCCATCAAGGTCGACTAGAGCAAGCGGACAAGAGGTAGCGTGCGTATGCGAGCTTCGTCGCTCGCCTGTAGGAACGGCTGCAACTCGCTACGCCTCCCAACTTGCCCTAACGCGAGCCAATTGACTCCGAAAAGTATGACAGGGAAGACGCAGTGGGCGATACGAGACGAATACACTTCTCCTTCCTAGTGTTCGCGACGTGGCAAGCAAGTTGCTTCGTGCGGGGCCCGTCGTCGCATCGCAGAGCTCTCGGGCTCACTTGCCTTTTTCCTGATTTATTGCCGAATTCCGCGGGTTTTCTTCAGCTCGAAAATGCTAACGCCAACTGAGTTCCCTTCCCTCCTCGTCGAGATCAGCTCCGCCCGTGGGATTTGACGGTCCCTCCGCGTCGGAGCTGCGGCGACCATCGTGTGGTGCTGGTGCCGCGCTGCTCGGTGCCAGGTGGCGGCAAGCTGAAGGCCAATGGTGCCGGCGACAGAGACAAGATCCGCCATTGCAATCGCGTTGCCGCCGATGGTCTCGACATGATGGATACAATTTGCCTCCATGTTGCCCTTGTTCAACAAGTTGTTGTGGTGAGCAAGGCCCGCGCGTGTTTTTCTGCAGTCGGACCGATTATTCCTGTTCAGAGGTATGTATATGTGGGCCGAGATCGCATTGAGCGCAGCAGACATGGAGCACGAAGTATTTCGGTGGTTGATTTTTGACATGTAAGTTTTTCTCTTAAGTTTTTAAGGAACGCAAGCGTTCTTCGCATAGTTCTTGGGAATCTTGGAGAAACCCGAGGAAAGGAGCACGAACGTAGCGCCGCTCTGCAAAACCCTGGCAGAGCTGGCGGCGCTGCCTACGGAAATGGCATTGAACAATTGGTATCAGCATGGCGTCATCTCGCGGGCTGGTCGCAATGCGAAGGCTGATCCAATAATCAGGACAAACCACCGCATGAGCGGAGCTCGGCGCATGGTGAATCGAAGTGCTGAAAAGTACCGGTAACGTCCGCTTGCTCGCAGCGACTATTCTTACCCGGGGGCATTCCCGTGGGGCAATTAAACCTCGTAAAGTTGCCGTTCTTTACACCTGTCTTTAGTGACCTCGTCCAACAGCGACAACTCAGAGTGCGCGCTCCGAGCCAAAAGCTCGCCGGCCTTCCAGCGCTACTAACTCTACCCCACGCTCGCCACGCGGCTCGATAACATTCCCTCATCTCGCTTGAAAGCACCTGCATTTCCGTCTGGAATCGCTCACTCGTGCGCTGTCCACATTCCGTCCATCCCCCTCAACCCATTTTACCCCCGGCACCGTGTTCTTATCCATAGTACCGGCATGCCACTAAACCCAGGCTTTGACCGCCTTTTCCCGCCCGAGGTTTTATCGCGCCAAGCAAGACGGTCGGTCTCTGGTGGCCCCCACACGCAGATCGGCAGGCAACTGCGCGCACCTGATAGCGCAGTGGGCGCTCATCACGAACTCGGCGGCCATGCAGCGACGCGGCGGGGGCACGCGCAAGGAGCGGCTGCTGCGCGCCAAGATGAAGAAGAAGATGCAGGACGAGGACAACTCGCCCAACGGCGCGGGCGCCCACACGTTCGAGGACATCCTGCAGATGTCGGACCTGTCGGAGCACTCGCTGCTGGACAACCTGCGCAAGCGCTACGAGCACGAGCTCATCTACACGTACGTGGGGCACATCCTCATCGCCATCAACCCGTACAAGCAGCTGGACGCCTACAGCGAGCGCCAGATGACCGAGTACTACGGCACGGCCATGGGCGTGCTGCCCCCGCACGTGTTCGCGCTGGCCGACCACGCCTACACGCAGCTCATCCAGGGCGGCGCGCTGGACCCGGCCAACCAGAGCATCATCATCAGCGGAGAGAGCGGCTCCGGCAAGACGGAGACCACCAAGATCATTATGCAGTACTTGGCCCGAGCGACGAGCTACAGGAAGGGGCCGGAAGGGGAGGGCACCGCCCCCGTGGTGGAGACGGCCAATAGCGGCATGTCCGGCGCGCTCGGGAAGCTCGAGGAGCGCGTGCTGGAGAGCAACCCGCTGCTCGAGTCGTTCGGCAACGCCAAGACGCTGCGCAACGACAACTCGAGTCGCTTCGGCAAGTTCATCGAGATCCAGTTCAACCACCACGGCAAGATCGTGGGCGCGCAGATCCTCAACTTCTTGCTGGAGAAGACGCGCATCGTGTCGCAGAGTTTAGGAGAGAGGAACTACCACATCTTCTACCAGCTGCTGGCGGGCGCGGACAACGCGCTCCGGGAGCGACTGCAGCTGCAGACCCCGCACGACTACGAGTATCTGAGGAAGAGCGAGTGCTTCAGCATCCACTCGTGCGACGATGCCAAGGAGTTCGCCACGACCAAGAGATGCATGGAGACCATTGGCATTACCGACGATCGCCAGGAGATGGTGTTTGAGCTGCTTGCCGCAGTGCTGCACCTTGGCAACCTGCAGTTTGCGATGGAGAATGACACGTGTGTGACTGTGGGCGGGGACTCGGCGAACGGCATGAAGCTCGTGGCCTCGTTGCTGAACGTGAGCGAGGACGCGCTGTCGAAGGCGCTGCTCACGCGTCAGCTTTACGTCGGTGGCAAGGTCATTGTGCAGCAGCAGAACTCGGAGCAGGTGCGCGACAAGCGCGACGCACTTGCCAAGGGCATCTACTCGTCGCTGTTCCTGTGGCTCGTGTCCGAGCTGAACCACACGATCTCGCGCAACCAGAGCAAGTGGGGTTTTATCGGTGTGCTGGATATCTACGGCTTCGAGAAGTTCGAGTGGAACACGTTCGAGCAGCTGTGCATTAACTACGCCAACGAGAAGCTCCAGCGCCACTTCAACCAGCACATGCTGGAGGTCGAGCAGAATGACTACGCCAAGGAGGGAATTGACTGGAAGCACATCGACTTCGAGGACAACCAGGAGTGCCTGGATCTGATTGAGAGCAAGGTGAACGGCAAGCCGGGTATCTTCATTTCGCTGGACGACAACTGGCGACTCAAGGGCGAGGAAGCGAACAAGAAGTTCGTGTCGAACCTGCACAACTCCTTTGGCCGCACGACTAGTGGACACTCGAGCAGCAAGAACAAGTTCTACGTGCACCCGAAGATGGACGCGGACTTGCACTTCGGTATTAAGCACTACGCTGGTGAGGTGATCTACGACGCGAGCGGCTTCAACGACAAGAACAACGAGACGATGAATGACGATATGAAGGAGCTCATCCGGCAATCGAAGAGTGACTGGCTGCGCGGAATCTTCGATCTTAACATGCAGTCGATTGAGGCCATCCCAGGCAACAAGCCGCAGCAGCAGCACTCGATCTCTCGGCGCCCGAACGAGATGAAAAAGGGCATGCAGGGAAGCAAATCGCGCAACATCCGAGAAGTGTCTGTCAGCGCGCAGTTCCGGTATCAGCTGCACGAGCTGATGAACAAGATTTCGCTGGCGAACCCTCGGTATGTGCGCTGCATCAAGCCGAACGAGTTCAAGCGCCCAAGCGAGCTCAACGATACGGACTGTGCGCGTCAGCTGAAATATTCCGGTATGATGGAGGCGATCCAGATTCGTCAGCGTGGTTTTGCTTTGCGTGAGGACCACGACGTGTTCTTTTACGATTACCAGTCGCTCGCGCCTGATGCTGAGAACATCAAGGAGCTTGTTGAGGAGATCTCATCCATATTGGGTGCTGGCAAGGAAGAATGGCAGTTGGGTAAGACAAAGGTGTTCCTGAAGAGGGTAATGGCGTTCAAGCTGCGGAAGCTCGAGATGCTGCGATGCAAGTCTGCCGCCCGTGCCATCCAGAAATGGGTTCGCAATATGGCGAGAGCTGAAGCTGCTGTCAAGATCCAAACAAAAACCCGACAGTTTGTGGCAAAGAGGCGACTGCAGCGTCTCCGTCGCAGTGCTTACCGCGTGATGTACATCCTTCGCATGCGTGTGGCCATGAGCAAGTACCAGCGGATGCGCGCTGAATACCGTCTGCAAAACGAGAAAGCGGTGACTGTACAGAAGATTGCGCGTGGCTACTTGGTGCGCAAGCGTGATCTGCTCCATCCGTTTGGAGGCATGGGTCCAAAGGATCTGGACGCGAAGATTGTCGAGATGGAAAAAGCCATTGAAAACGCGGCGGTGAGCAAGCAGTTTGAGTTGTGCGCGAACTTGCAGCTTGAGCTCGAGAAGATTGTCGAGGCCCGAAAGAAGGTTCGCACTGCGAAGGAAATTGATGCTGAAATCAAAAAGCTGAACGCGGACATGGAGGCGGCTGCGATGTCGAAGCAGTTCGGTTTGTGTGCGGAACTCCAGAAGCAGCTTGAGGTGCTGCAAGAAGCTCGTAAAAACATTAAGGAAGACGTCAACGAGCTGGAGCCGGAGGAGCTTGATGAGCGCATCCATGCGATGGAAGCTACCATTGCCGAGGCGATGGCTGCTCGAGACTTCGGCAAGTGCAGCGATCTGCAAGTCAGCTTGGACGCCCTTGTGTCTGCTCGCAAGAAAAAACAGACGCCCGAGGAACTGGATGCTGAGATTGAGAAGCTGAATGAAGAGCTGGACAACTTGATGAAGAAGAAAAGGTTCGATAGATGTGCCCAGCTTCAAAAGGATATTGATGTCCTGAAGAAGAAGCGTGCGAAGTTCCCTGCTGCTCCGAAGCCTCCTACCCCTCCGCCTTCGCCAAAGAAGCCCGATCCGCCGGCAGAGCCAACGCTGCCTCCTTCCCCGAAGAAGGAAGCACCCCCTCCCGAGGAGCCTGAACCTCAGCCTGTGACGCCTGCTCCTCCATCAAACATGGATCGCAATGGGATCCCTCCCGTGCGCGAGCCTGCTGTATTGGCACCGAACTCGTCTCCTGCTGCTTTGCCTGGTGAGAAGCGGTCAGCTCCTGAGGTTCCTCAGGTAGCCCCTGCTCCGGTTCCCCAGGCTTCTCCGGTTGCGTTGGCCCCAGTGCAGTCGTTTGAAGAATATCCGGTCGCTGCTGCACCGGTGAATGACTATGCTGCTCCTCAGGAGATTCCTACGGCTCCTAATCTGATGCCCAGGCGCCCTCCTGCGATTTATAATGGTCCATCTCCGAGTGTTCGGTGGGGCGAGTCGAATACTATGACTCCTGTCATGCCTCCTATCAAGCAGCCGACCTTCGAACGCCGTGCGCGTTCGGGTTCCAACAGCTCTGCAACGTCGGGACACTCGTTTGCGAGGTCGCACTCATCGATGATGTCTACATCGTCCAAAACGAAGAAGTCGTCGGCGACGTCGGATCCGTCACGTACAGTTGCCCGCCTTCGCCCAGCTAAGGCTATCACGGTGAACGAGGACTCAACTGTTTTGGAAGCTGCGAGACTGATGAAGTCCCACCGCGCGGCGGCTGTGCTTGTGACTAACTGGGAAGGTGCTTTGACTGGTATCTTTTCGGATACTGACGCCGCTCGGCGTGTGGTATCGAAGGGCCTGGACCCCGCCAGAGTCACGATCGGGTCGGTGATGACGCGGAACCCCAGCTGTGTCAGCCTAGAGGATAGCGCAGTGGAAGCAATGGACACGATGCTCAGCGGAAAGTTCCGCCACTTGCCGGTGGTAAGTTCTAACAGCGGCAACATCGTCGGAGTATTGAATGTGGCGAAGTGCTTGCACGACGCCATTCGACGAGTTGAGAATATGTCCACCTCTCTTCAACAAGAGCTCGGTGCAAGTGGTGACAACACTATGCTGCGTGGAATGCTTGAGAAGATGCTATCCCCTTCACTTCTGGATGTGCTGTCAAAGCCAGGCGAGGTTATGCCACCGCTCGTGTACGGAAACATGACGGTTTATGAGGCGACGTCGTACATGGCTGAGACCAGGCGACCAGCTCTTGTGGTGTCATCCAACCCAGAAGCGCAGGATCTTGTTGGCATTTTCACCCCCAAGGACGTGTTGCTACGCGTGATTGCGGAAGACTTGGACGTTAACACCACACCTGTCAGTGAGGTGATGACACCCAACCCGGAGTCGGCAGCGCCAGAGACATCAGTGCTGGATGCTTTCCACATCATGCACGACGGAAAGTTCTTGAATTTGCCGGTGGTGGCACCGGAATCTGGCGAGATTATGGGTGTGGCTGATGTCCTGTCCATAAGCTTGGCTTCTTTCGGAGAGTCGCGCGATATTGGCAAGTTTTTCAACGCTGCCTTCGACTACCATGATGATGAGACCAATTCGATTGTGTCCGGCAGGTCTACGTCGAACTTGTCTGTCGCTAGCAAGGCGCGTCAGCAAAAGGACCGCGACAAAGGCGTGAATGTTCGTCCAGTGTCCAGCCTGCGTCCTCTTCCTGCTATTACAATTGATGAGGTCGCCTCCGTGTTTGAAGCTGCCTTGCTGATGAAGCAGAAGCGTACGGACGCGTTACTGGTTGTGGACGAAGCTGGTGGTCTGAATGGTATTCTGACCGACACGGACATTTGTCGCCGAGTACTGGCACTGAACTTGAACCCCGAGGAAGTGCCCGTGTGCAACGTGATGACGAGAGACATTAAGTATGTGTCACCCAACGACAGTGCTATTGACGCTCTGCTTTCGATGCAGGAGGGACATTTCCGTCACCTGCCGGTTGTCGACGGTGGCGGTATTGCGGGAGTTCTAAACATCGGCAAGTGTATCTACGATGTGTCTAAGCGCCTCGAGCACGCAATGCAGTCCACGGACCAGTTGAAGGCGTCATTGGAGAAAAGTGGCAAGTCGTCGACTCTTCAGCAGCTGCTTGCTCCAATGCTGGAAAAGCTTTCCACGCCCACTCTGGGATCAATCATCGACAGCGAGGCAGAGAACGGCTCGACACCAGCCCCGCGTCTCCCGAAGTCGTCACTGGTTAGTGATGTGGTGAAGGCCATGGCGTCAACCAAGAAGGCGGCACTGATTGTGGATGACATCAACTTTGACAAGCTGGTGGGTATCTTCTCTCCGAATGAGCTGGTGCTGAACGTGATTGCGAAGGGCCTGAAGGCTTCGGCCACGTATGTTGAGGAAGTCATGTTGAGCGACCCTGAGATTGCCACGCCCTCTACGTCAGTGCTGGATGGCTTGCACGTCATGCACGACTCTCGCATCCTTAACCTACCTGTGCTGAAGGACGAATCAAACGAGCTCGTCGGTATGGTCGACGTGCTTGATCTCAGCTACGGCACTATCGATGCTATCTACGGTGAGAACCGCGAGCAGATGCAGGAGTTTTGGAACACAACGCTGCAGCTGGACCAGCCGTCGCTACCGTCGGAGGCTGGCGACCACGAGCACACCACGCTGCTGTCGAGGGCAGAGCGTGAGGAGAAGAGTCGTACAGTGGCGAAGCTGCGTCCGACGAAGGTGCTAA
Source organism: Phytophthora pluvialis (assembly GCA_001314425.1). NCBI lineage: Eukaryota > Oomycota > Peronosporomycetes > Peronosporales > Peronosporaceae > Phytophthora > Phytophthora pluvialis. The sequence continues at coordinate 21,452 of LGTU01000316.1, forward strand.
CCGTCCCCGAGACAACAACTGTCGCGGAGCTTTCGCGGACAATGGGACGCAACAAGATGAACTGCGTGCTGGTTGTGTCAGAGGAAGGAATGCTAAACGGTATCATCACGGACACGGATCTGACGCGCCGCGTTGTTTCGGAGAACAGACCCCTGGATTCAACGCTGGTGGGAGATGTTATGACTCGCAACCCTGTGTTTGTGTCGATGGACGATCCTGCCATCGACGCGCTTATTTGCATGTTGGAGGGCAAGTTCCGTCACCTGCCGGTTGTCGAGCGCAACGGTCCCGTTGTTGGCATCTTGAACATTGCGAAGTGCTTATATGATGCGATTCGCAAGATGGAGAAATCGGAGCAGTCTTCTGCTGCGCTGCGTCACACGTTGGAGAAGGAGATGAAGAGCCGTGTGAATGGCGGGGCTCGTACTGGTGGGGTCTCGCAACTTCTAGGCTCTATGGTGAACAAAATGTTCTCGCCGGACATCAAAACGGTGATTGAGGAAGAAGGCATTGACCCTCCCCGCGTGCAGCGGTATACGTCTGTATTTGAAGTGTCGAAGCAAATGGCCGTCACGAAGAAGGGAGCGCTGGTTGTGAACAACCGCGGTCAGTACTGTGGTATTTTCACCCCTAAGGAAATGCTGGAGAAAGTGCTTGCACGCGGTCTGCCTGTCCACACAACGCCGGTGTGCGAAGTGATGGTGGAGAAGGATGTGACTATCAACGGAGCAACTTCGGTGATTGACGCCATGCACACGATGCACGATTACAAGACGCTGTACCTGGCTGTGATGCAGAGCGAGACTAGTAAACAACCCATCGGCCTGATCGATGTGCTTTCTTTGAGCTTCGGTTCTTTCGCGAAGGGCAAGCCTAGTGAGTGGAAGTCCTTCTGGAACGCTTCATTCGAGGCTACTGATGACGATGAAGTATCGTCGCAGCACAGTTTCCGCAGTGGATTCTCGCACAACCTCGCGCCAAGCAGCAGTGGCCTGAGCCAAAAAGGCCGACAAGCGAATTTGGCGACGGGTACTGTACGCCCGGTGTCGAAGCTGCGGCCATCGAAGGCTATCACAATTTCGGAGACATTTTCAGTTGCCGACGCTGCCAAGGAGATGAGTATCACGCAGACGGACGCCGCACTGATTATTGGACGTGACGGTGGACTTCTCGGTATTCTTACCGACACTGATGTGACGCGGCGTGTGGTGGCACTGGGCAACGACCCGTTCTACGTGAGCGTGCTGGATGCCATGACCCCGGACCCGAAGTTTGTGGACGAACGTGACAGCGCCATGGATGCTATGTTTATGATGCTTGAGGGCAAGTTCCGTCACCTGCCCGTCGTAGATGAAACAGGCATGGTTGCGGGTATGCTTCGTATTCAGAAGTGTCTGTACGATGCGATCACTCGCATTGAAAAGGTGCAACAGTCGTCTAGTGGATCGCTCCGCCAACGCCTGGAGAAGCAGTTGCACGCCACTGGTATCGGCACTGGCCATGGTGCGCTGAAGCAGCTCGTGGCCCCCATGGTGGAGAAACTGCTTTCGCCTACGGTGGACTCGATCCTGGAGGACGAGACGCTTCCGCCGCTTGTGAGTGAGCACGATACGGTGATGGAAGTGGCCCGCCAGATGGCTGCGTCCCGCAAGGCTGCTCTCATTGTGGAGGACCCGAACGGTGACAACAGCTCATCTGTCAGTGGTGGACACCGCTCTTCTATTAGTGGTGGAGGCTACGACATCGGTACCTCTGCGCTTACTAGAAAGGTTCTGGGCGTGTTCACGCCGAAGGATCTGCTGTTGCGCGTGACTGGTGCTGGTCTAGACGCTGCCGAGACTACCGTGGGCCAGGTCATGACGCCTAATCCCGAGACGGCGCCGCCCAACACGAGGCTTGTAGACGCGCTTCACATCATGTACGAGCATAATTTCCTGCACTTGCCGATTGTCAATGACGAGACGACTACAATTGTGGGCATGCTTGATGTTCTATCCCTGTGCTACGGCACCTTCGCGAGTGGCGCGGCGGCTGAAAGTGGCAAGCCCGTTGACGAGGACTCGGACTGGCGTGCATTCTGGGATGTGTCACTGGCGCTCGGCAACGATGAAGACGACTTCAGTGAGCTTGCTAGTCTGACGGGCTCGCGAGTTTCTCGCCGGCGTCCAGGCAAGTACACGGAAAGCCACCACTCATCGATGATGGACCACATTCCCGAGCCGGAGGGCGCGATGCGTCCTGTTTCGATGCTGCGACCACAGGAGGTGACCCGCATCAACGAGTTCATCACTGTGGCCGAGGCGGCGAAGCGCATGCGGCAGGCACGCGTCGAGGCTGTTGTGGTGACTACAGAGGAGGGCGAACTTCGCGGTATCCTGACTGACACGGACATCACGCGTCGCGTGTTGGCTGAAGACATCGATCCAGAAAGCTGCTCTGTTGCGTCTGTGATGACCACGAAGCCTATGTGCGTGTACATGGAGGACCAAGCTATCGAGGCAATTACAAAGATGCTCGAGGGCCGCTTCAAGCACTTGCCGGTGCTCGGCTCTGACGGCACTCCACAGGGCATGCTGGACATCTCCAAGTGCCTCTACGATGCCATTACCTGTCTTGAGAAGGTTCAGCAGTCGACGGAGGCGGCGGCGTCTGAATTCTCGCGCGACTTGGGTACCGGTTCAAACCTTCAAAGGTTGTTGGGCCCCATGATGGAGAAGATGGTGCGGCCTACGGTTGGAGATGCACTGGACGGCGAGATCATGCCGCCCGTTGTCAATATTCACACGACGGCGGCGCGCGCAGCGAAATTGATGGCGAATACGAAGAAGGCTGCGATCGTGCTGGGCGACGAGCAGGAGCTCTGCGGTATGGTGACGACTAAAGATTTGCTGCGCAAGCTGGTGGCCAAGGGCCTGTACGCCGAGACGACCACTGTGGAGGAGGTGATGACGATGGACCCAGATCTCATGGGGCCTGATATGAGCATTGTGGACGGCTTGCGCTCGCTGCATGACGCTGGGCAGCTCTTCATGCCGGTGTTGGCAGACGACGGTGAAATCCTCGGCATGGCCGATGTGATTTGCCTGAGCTACGGCCAGTTCCAGACGACGTCCGGCGGCACGTCAAACGGTGACTGGCGGCAATTCTGGCAAACGGCAATGAATCTACAGGAGGAGGTTGCTGGTGGCGCCTACGGCTGCATGAACGACGATGCTCGTTCGGTGGGCACCATCGAGGAGTTTGAGCGCGATGAGTACAACGCTGGCGATAGCGTGTCAACGCCGACGGCGAGTGCAGTAGGCCTCAATGGCGCCGGTCGGTACTCCAACTCTTTGGGTGCGTACGCTGAGCTGGGCGAGAGTGTGTCCGTCGTTAGCGGTGCCAACACCACTACAACGAGCGTTTTGATGCAGAAGAATATGGACGAAAACACGTTCGTGTTCAAGGTGAGCGACGGCGCGCAGGGCCATTTCCACCGCATCATGTGCCGGTTCAACGCGATGGGGCCGCTGTTGGAGCAGATCCGGTTCAAAATGGGCCTCGATGATAATGAGGCGTTGCGGCTCAAGTACGAGGACGATGAAGGTGATCTGGCGCTGCTGACGTCGGACGAGAGCCTCGTGGAGGCTGTTCACATGGCCCAGCGCGTCGGGTGGAAGCGCTTGGTACTCGTGGTGGACGTGGTGCCGCGGCCGCAGCATGATGGCAATGGTAGCGTGGTCTCTATGGCCAGTTCAGTTGTTAGTGGAGCTGCTAGTGCCGCTCCCAGCGGTTCGAACGCGGTCGGCCCCAAACCGCGCAACCGGCTGCTCACCAAGGTGGACGAGATGTCTTCGTCCGAGAGTAGCAGCGACGAGAGCAGTGACGAGGAGATCGTGCGGCGGAAGAGCAAGAAGTCTCGTCGCAAGCGCGACCGCGGCTTCTCTCTTAACAGCCAGACGGGGCTCATCGCAGGAGGTGCAGCCACTCTGGTGGTGGGTCTAGGCGCCATGGCGCTCATGCTGCTGCGGCGCAAATAAGGTAGAAGAAGCAGGAGATTGTAGGACTCTGTTGTGGTTGAATAAAGCAATACGAATGCATATAGAAGGAGAACGGTACATTCATTGTCTTTTATCGTGGGAGGCTGCTTCGCTTGCCACCGCAAAGCACCTCTAAGTTGGGTCTAGTACATACAGATGATGAAGGCTTAGACGGACGACAGGTCGAGCTCGAGCTTCTTCTTGAGTCCTGGCTCCTGCGTGTTGCCATCGTTGATTACCATGAGCTTGGGATCTCCTTCGCCAGGCTCACTACACTCGTCGTCCGTCGGGGTGCCTAAGCTGGGCAACTTGCCATCGCCGTTCAAACTTCCCGTAGGAGACTGCGCTGCCTGTGCCACAATGAAACTTTCGTCGCGAACATCCTTCTTGAGGAAATTGTCCTGGATCCAGAATTGCAGCGCGTTCATCAAACACGGACACGCGATCATGACGAGTGCCAGTTCCACCTCGGGATGCTTGTCCAAAGGTTTGAATAGCAGCACGGCAAAAGCTCCCAGCGGCTTCTGGAACGCCACAATGAGCGACGCAATGATAAACTTGCACGTAAAGATGACCACGACCCACGAAATCACTTGCAGCAGCCATGTCCGCACACGAACGGGAGTGCCATAATCTCCCGGGATTTTCAGTGAAGGCCAGCCGAAACGAAGTGCCAAAAGCACCACCGCTGAGAGCAACACGTAGTTGAGGAAAACGCCCAGCGTCGTGTCCAAAGTGAAGTTGACAAAGTACAGCGCGCACTGCAACGACGTGATAATTTCGGCAAACGATTGTCAATATTTCACATGAGTGTACCCAACTGAGAGAGAAGTTGCCGTGTTACCTGATCCACTTGTTCATCCTCGGACTGTTCCAACTCTGCTTGGTACGAGTAGAGCAGAATGGCAATCATCACGTTTGCCACGTGCGCGAAAGTTGCGCCAATCATTTGCTTGGAGGCATCGAACGCCCACACCTGCATGCAAGGAAATGCAACAGCAACAAGTTTAGACACAACGAGTTTGCCACTTTTTGCCACCTGAGCCGTTACGCAGTTTACCATGAGCGGGCGGCGAGGCACTTCGCGCAGCCTCTTTACCACCAGCACGGAGATGGCGATGAGCCCCAGCAGCACCTGCAGCAGCGCCGCGAAGTCACCACTCAGCAGCTTGCACTCCTCCAGGTTGCCGTCCTCGTTGCCTTCCCACGCGCCCATGCTGCCGCTGCCGTCTTTCCCGAGCTGAGCGAGCGGAGACTGGCTTATCATCCGCAACACCTTGTTGTTGTATGTGATGGCAAAGTGGGATGTGTTAGGCGCCGGCAATTGGCTAAAAATAGAGATGCACAGCAGCCATAACCAGACTGCAACGGTTCAAGTACGTGGCAATACATGTAGCAGCGGGAAAATGATCAGGAGTTACGTATCTTTCATCTTCATTACAATCAAATTGCTACATGATCACCGCACCACCTCCTCCACCACCATCCTTCTCGCGAACAGCTCGTTCATGGTTCGAGTTTCGTGTTGGCTCGGGTCGAAGTACGACTGCAGGATCTCGAAGTCCTGACTCATCGAGCCGCCCAAGAAGCAGCCCACGCCGGTAGTTGAGTATACCTTGGTCTCGCTGGCTCCGGGGATGGCCGCAGCGCTTTCGCTGCAAGGGGTTTCCAGCGTGGTGCGACTCTCGCCCACGGGCGTCACGCTGAGCAACACGGCGTCTTCGTCCTCGTCCTCCTCGTGCAACAGCAAGCCGTTCAGTGTGTCGCTGTACACCTCGCCTTCCAGCAACCGCGTCAGCTGCGCGCGCTCACGACGAAGTTGCTCCAATTCACTCTGCAGATCCGAGTTCTGCTCCACTTGAGACTGCAACTGCTGGTGCGCGGCGCTCAGCTGATCCTGCAACTCGCGCTGCGTGACTTGCAGCTCCTTGGCCCATGCGTCCTGTAGAGAAACAGAAAAACTCAGTGAGCTAGCTATTTCTTCATCAAAACAACCAGCACAACAGCAAGTGATATGCAGATAGGTAGGCAAATGGGACCTTGTATACCCGTGAGTCATTCGATTCCAGCGAGCGCAGATAAAACGACGACCAGATCGCCAGCGAGCTCGTGTGCCACTTGCACTGCAGCACTGCTGGCGACTTGTCCGCCGATCCCTCGCCGCTAAGAGGCACCATGAAAAAGGGATTTCGGAAATCTGCAGCATGGGGGTGCGAGTCCAGCAATGTCCACACGCTTGTGCATCGGATAACCGTCTTAGACCTCTGTTCCACCAAGACAAGCAGTGAGGTTTAGTTTAGCACACTCATTCCATAGCTTCACACAACCAAATGTGCCTACCATTCGAGCCTCTTCGCAATCGTGGAGAAAGGTTCCACTTCGCTTGCTGTAAACTTCATCGAGCAGAGCGATGAGGTAACGTTCGCTGAACTCGAACGAGCAGGGAAATTGGCGCATCAATTGCCACACGGCATCCACGAATTGTAAAAACACGGGTGATGTGCTATCATCTTCCCAATAAGCAGCTTGGGTGTCCGTGTGCCCCGATCGCGCGCGAAATTGGTGTCCAAATGCACACCACTCTTGTTCAATCAAGACCTACAAAGAAGACAAGTCAGAAACGGCAAACTCACTTTTATCTGAAATATATATATGAATTTGGACTCACCTGAAACCCCTTTACCGTACGATAAAATGGATCTGCACATAGCTTCACCAATGCTATGATCTGGGCAGTACGATCCCATCCGTCAGAGCAGTGGATCATTAAGCTGGTTCCTTCAACAAGCTTTGCTATGCAAACGGAGCATGACACTAGAATCGAGCGCACGTGTTCTAGCCAGCGCGTGCTCTTTTGAAAAAGAACAAACAACAAATTTCGAGTGTCAGCTTCACCTCAAACTCTAAAACTATGACTGCAACTATAAAAAAAATGTACATACCTCTAGACATGATAGCCAATTAGATCGTTCATTGCCGCGGATTTCGTTCTTGATCAAGTCGAAGAGCTTGCGGATAGAATCTCGCATGGAGTGGATATTCTCAATCCCCATGAACATGATGTTCGTTTCCTTGTAATAGTCCAGACTGTCAACAGGAAGGTGATGCGCTTAGTAAGCAATACTCATAAAACCATCGAGTCCGTTAACATAGCAAGCACGTACACTTCAAACCCTCCACCGAGAGCAATATTGCCATAGGCGCTGGTTTGGCTTCGGCAGTCGATGAAAAACAGCTTTCCCTTGCACTCTCGTCGTAGTGCAGCCATGTACGCTTCATCCGAAGTGCACCTTTTCCTTCGAAGCCCAACAAGTGGCTGCGCACACCTGGCCACTACCGCATCATTCTTGTGCCGGTACGTCACAGCCGGCACACGTCCTCGAGCACGGAAGAAGCTGATCTTCCGCAACTCGCCATCCGACACCGAAGCAGGAACCACGAACGAGCTCGGGTAGGTTGGAGACATCTTGTAGTTGCTGTTTATGTGCGCGATGCGGAATCCGCCAATCTGTGCGCCACTCTTCGGCATCTTGAATCCCAGTCGAGTGAACTCTGCCTGCGGGTCGTACGCTGCCCATCCAGACGTGTCAGGCTGGCGCGCGAATGCATAAGCTGCAGGCTGGAGCTTGCCCATGAGCAACTGGTTGATTTTCACGTATACATCTCCCGAGACGGCCTCTCCAGGGAAGTTGAATTTGATCAGCTCAAAGTTCTTGCACGAGACTTCCAGTTGACTCATGGGTCCCAGTTTTCCATTCACTCGAAACTCCGCCAGCTCTGCAATGTTGTTCAAGTGAACTTCCACCAGTTCCTCTTCATGGTGCTGCTGATAATATACAAAAAAATATATCGCAAACACTTTCGGTAAATAAAGAAAAGTATCCAAAAAGTTTTGAGCACCAATTTGGCAAGTGAAGAAAAAGAGACTCACGTGAAAAGAGCGGAAGAGCAGTCGGTAGCTCGTGAGGAACAGCGTCCCGTGCATCACGTCGTCGACTTCGTCGTTTGGTGTTTTTTTCTTGCCGGTGACCCCTGCCGCTCTCCCGAGCGTCGATTGGTCACACAGCGCATGCACCTTGAAATGCACCGTCTCGCCCATGTAAAGAGCGCCAGCCGGGTTCTCCATCACGAGGTACATACTGTCCGACACGAACGAGGTCTGCAAAAAGTGGCAACAGCAACAACAGCTTTTAGCCATTTTGACGATATGACAATAATTATTGTCACCCGAGTGGCGAGTTGTTTCCCCTTACGGCGTGGTCGAGTTCCTGTCGCTCCACCTCCGTCCACGAGTCCTCCTCGACACTACGGCGACTACTGAAGGGCATAGTGCCGTCGCCACGTCTCGAGTCCGTGCGTACGGCACCGCCGAACATCCGATCCATCCTTTAGTTGACAACGTTGGTGTGCTGGTGCTGGCAGTGAGTGGCTCCCTCTCGCTTTAGGCACTTGGCACGGCGTTTCGCTCAAATGCGGCGTTTTTCTTCACTTCGGTACTGGCTGCAGACTGGAATGTTGATTTTCTGATAAGGTCGCGCCACACTAAGTACGAATTTACCGTTTGGCGCTGAACTTTTTGCGAGCGAATGGCAGCGAACCACTTCAACTTGCCCAAGGTGTATCCATGTCCTAAACTGGCTTTCATTCGTCCTTACTGAGTGAAGTATGCGTCGCCCATGGCTGCGAGTGTAGATTCCAGCTCTTCCGGGGCGTCCGGACTCATCCCGGCGCGCGTGAATTCGTACAGCGTGCGCTTGTCGCTCTTTGCCGCGCGTTGTGCCATCGCAGACAAGTACTCGCCCGTCCGGCTGGACAGCGCCAGTTGCGAAATACCATCCACATTCGAGTTTTGCAGCGTCTGGAGACGGCACGTTCCCGGTAGATTGAGAGGTGACGCGTCAGACCAGCGCAGCGTGATGTCGCGAGGCGATACGGGAAAAGAGTCCATGGCGGAGCGCAGCGACGGGTTGCTACTGAAGGCCCCACGGAAGTGGAGACGGCGGTAATACGTTTTGTTGGAGCGGTCCTCTTGGGTAGCTATTTGCTGGGTTGCAGGAAGCAGCGAGCAGTTGTGGAATGGGTCTACTACTGAGGAGTTGCTGCGGCCAATCTCCTTCGTGACGCTCTCGCTGATGCGCTGCAGCAGAATCGTTGGGTCCGTCATGTGCGGGAACGACGCAGCTAACTCCACCACCTTCATGTTGCGTTGGAGACCTTCCACAATCTCGTACGCCGGTCGTCTTCGGTGAGCCGACAGCGCGAGCTCCAACGCAGTCGCGACCACAGTGCTAACGCCAGCGCAGCTTGACCGGTCTAAGCTGAGCTGAGAAAACTTCGTGCTTGGAAGAGAACCGGAAGACATCGCGACAGGCACTAACAACGTCGACACCTCAGACAGCAGCGCCATAGACGACGCCAAGTTGATCCGCTTCCGCGCCTCAATCTTCGTGCGGTCCCGCACATTTGGTGCAACACGAAACACCGCGTCGTCGTCGTCTGTTGCCATCGGATAGCTCCAATCGTTGCCCACCATCATAATCACTGCTCCGGGACACTCCTCCGCAACGTACGTCATCACCTCATGCGCGAGACCCCCCCAGGACGAGTCCATATCCACAAGACCCTGCACCAGTCTCAACTGATCACATGTCTCCAGCACCGCCCGCACCCGATCCTCTGCACCCTCCAACGTCGCGTTGCCAATGTTTCCTCCATTGGAAACTGCGTGGCCTTCGTAGAAGTTGTGCAACGGCATGTGCGAACGAAACTCATCCACCTCCACTAGGTTGTGCTCCTTGAGTCCGCCCCAGGTCCACAGCCCGTCGATGCTTGATCCAGTCACCGGTTCGGCTCCCGATCGGTCGTACACTTGCACGCCGCCAGCCCTGCACAGATAAAAAAAAATGCCATTGGAAATTGTATTTTAGTCAAGGAACAATAGAATCGATGCATGTAGCCATCGGCAATGCATTGGTTTTTCGTACCACGTCGTGGGGTCTTCCTGTTGCTTGGGCGTGGCTCGGATCTGTCTCCTGACGCGCCCTTTGGCCTCGAACGCCAGCACGTGCGGCATCTGGGTGACCCCATTCGCCTGTTGCAACGCCAGCCACTGCGTGCCGATCGTCGTGGCGGCCGTGCCGAACTGCAGACGAAGTGTCTCCTCCTCCATGGCGCCCAGCTCTATTGATTCGCCGAATACTCCGTGGTGTGTGCCACATCCCCAAGATGGCTACAGTTTTCTCAGATTTTACTTGAGCACTGTGAAGATTTACCGCTTCAAACGAGCTGCTGGGTGCGCACCGATGACGACAACCTCGGCGACCGGGATTGAGCAACGAGGCATCGATTGGCGGCGGTGCCTCTGGTGGTGACTCATTTCGCAAAGTCTCGTAGCCCGGCACTATCCGGCTTCAACCGTTATACTTTCGCGAAATTCACATCTAAATGAGCTCCAGCTGACGAGAGAGCACCCTGTGCGTGCTGTCGTCGTTCCCTGGGTCCAGCTTGACGGGGCAGCACAAACGACGATGTTGTGGGTGACAATGAGGACGTATCACTCGGACTTATGAGCTGAATTACGGGTGTTCGGTTCACGCCACTCAAATACGCGAACACGGTGTTTTTTTCTGATGTTACACGGGTGCAACTTTGACGTTACACCCTCGGACAGCAAAGCACCAAATTCGTTGTTAATTTTTCCTGAATAAGCTCCGAGTTGGTCCCGTTCTCGAAGCGTGACTACATTTGACAGACGACTAGAGTCCGTGGGGGAAATTGTCGCGCCCCAAGGCTACGAACGACCATTCAACCAGGCGTCGCTCTTGTCGCTCCTGCGCTATCCAAGGTGGAGTTCAGTCTTTGGCGTCGTTATCCTACCGAGTTCGCGGGCAGAGTACCATTCGAACGCTCTGAAACGTGAACCCGGCGCTAACGAGGCCAGCTCAGCTAGCGGTGAGTCCATACATCGAGTTGATCCGTGTGTCACGTCGAGACTTGAGGACAGGCGGCGCCATGAGGGGGCACAACTTGTGCGCCCGATGTCGAAGATTTCGTGCTTTCCTGCGTCGGATGATTCACTGGACTGCCATGGAGACCGATGCCGTCTCGGACAGGTTGTCGCTGCGACCGAACTCTCATTCTCCAATTTGCCACATCGACTCAACAGCTTGAGTACAGCAGTCTTCCATCCCCAGCTCACGATACCATGGTTCGCGTTCTGAAGCCTTTCAGCGTGGTCCTCGCGGCCGCGCTTTCTCTCGGTCTTGCGACCGCGGACAGCACCGTGTCGGTCCTGGGCGACGCCACGTACACGATCCCGTCTTCCCGCGGTGCTATCTGCATTGGCGGCGGTGACGCCCCGACTGGAACAGCCTGTCCGCTCAAGGGCGAAGAGGCCAGCGACAACTGCCGCGAAGGGATTCCTTCCTACCAGGGAGGCAAGTGCATCGCGCCCCAGGATGCGCAGTGCGCCATTGTCTCGGGCTCGACGTGGGGCTGCGTCTACCCGGAAGTTGCGGTCGAGACACCTTACCAGGCCGTGGGGCAGAGTGCTTCGGGTGAAGTCGAGACGCCGTACCAGGGCGAGCAGCAGAGTGCTTCTGTTGACGCTGAGACACCGTGCGCGAGCGCGGAGCAGAGCGCTTCAGGTGAGGTTGACACCCCTTACCAGACCGCTTCCTCCACGTCCGGTTACGGCGACGCCGAAGTGACCTACCCGGTCGAGGAGGAGACGTACCCGAAGGAGGACGAGGTCACGTTCCCTTACGAGGGCGCGGTCACTGCTTACCCTGGCAACTCGGAGGCATCAACGCCGTGCCCCACGGAGGGCAACTACGACCAGGTGGATGAGGCTACCCCCTGCCCAACTCTGCCTTACAGCTATAATCCTGGCAACGACGGCTACGCGACTGAGGACACCCCGGTGCCTTACACCGACGGCCATGAGGACGTGACGAAGGACACCCCGTGCCCGACGCTGGCTTACGACTACAACACCAATGGCAATGGCGACTACCAGCAGGGTGGCGAGACGAACCAGAACGGCGGTGACTATCACCAGAGCGGCAGCACGCCCAGTCACAATGGCGGCTACCAGCAGGGCGGAAAGCAGAACTACGGCAACGGTGGCTCGAGCGACTATGTTGCTGCTCCTTGCTCCTCGTCGAAGTCTTCTGGCGGCGACTACGATCACAAGGGCTCCTACCAACACGGAGGGAACCAGGGCTATGAGGGCGGTGACGCCAGCAACTCCGTGAACACCCCTTGCTCTTCGTCGATGGAGGATGATAACCACGACCACGAGGCCAGCTACCCACACGGCGGCAAGCCAGGCTATGAAAGCAGCCACGATCACGATGGCTCGGACAAGTACGGCCACCACAGTGGAGACCAGGGCTATGAGGGCGGTGACGCCAGCAACTCCGTGAACACGCCTTGCTCTTCGTCGAAGAACGATGACAACCTCGACCACGAGGGCAGCTACCCACACGGTGGTGAGCAGGGATACGAGGGAAGCCACGGCAGTAAGCACGACTACGAAGGCAGCGATGCGAGTGGTTCTGTCAACGCTCCGTGCTCGTCGGACAAGTCTTCAGATGGCCAGTACCAGTGGCACGATCACTCGCACCAGGGCGACGACGACAGCAAGGACAAGTACCCGTCGAAACACCTACGCGGCAGTGACTACGGCAGCCCGGAGGACGAAGCTGGTGAGTACCAGAAGCCTGGATATGAAGGCAGCCACAGCAGTGACGCGTACGTGGTCGAGTACCCTTCGAAGCACGGCGAGGAGAGCACGTACGGCGGCGAGGAGAGTGAAGCTGGATACCCCACCCAGGACCAGTACCAGGGCAGCTACAGTAGCTCGGGCTCCGTGCTCGATGGCAGAGACAGCAGCGCTGGCTCAGTGGAGGACTGCGACAAGGGTGAGTCGGTCGAAGACAACCACGACCAGTACTCGGGTGAGAACAGCCAGGTAGACAGCGAGGAAACGGAGGCCCCAGAGCAGCAGGGCGGCTACGATCACACTGAGTCTCCCGCGACTACTGCACCTGAGTACACGAGTGCCCCGACCACCGAGGCTCCTGCTGCTGAGTACACGAGTGCCCCGACCACCGAGGCTCCTGCTGCTGAGTACACGAGTGCCCCGACCACCGAGGCTCCTGCTGCTGAGTACACAAGTGTCCCTACCACCGAGGCTCCTGCTACTGAGTACACAAGTTCCCCGACCACCGAGGCTCCTGCTGCTGAGTACACGAGTGCACCGACTACCGAGGCTCCTGCGTACACGTATGCCCCGACTAGCGCCCCAGCATACACGACCGCGCCGGTGGAGGAGGGTGACGACGACTTCATAGAGAACCCGGCTGAACAGGGCGCCTACACCACCCAGGCCCCGACCACGGGGACGTCGCTGTACACGAACGCACCGGTTGCGGGGGGTAACGAGGACTCCACGGACTCGCCCGACGAGCTTCAGTTCATGATGGCCCAGCCCGAGATTGTCCAGCCCGATACCCAGGACGTCCCGTTTTAAGTTGTTGACCCTCAAGTCTACTTGTTAAACGCGACGAGGAGGCCGGCGGTGCAGCTACCCTGCAAAATTACATTGAACGTCTGGAGTCTCAACGTCCAGCCGAAGTCCGGTGGCAAGGACGGAAGCGTTCGTCGGACTCCTTGTGTATGTGCGCTTGGTCGTTTGTTGGCAACTGTCACAGATACTTTACTGTAGATAGATGATGATAGTGTTCGAGGTAGTTGCTAGCAGGAAGACGAGCATTTACAATTTGTTGGCCACAAAATTACGATTTTCCCAGCCATCTCTTGGTTAGTGCAATAATAGGTGGTGTATTCAGTAAGTAGGGGTGCGTTCGACGGAACACAATTTACAATGCGCAATATCGTCCGATATAGCATTTCACAAGCAAACTCGATTTAGCCCCGTATTGCGTTTTCAGCACATCTCATGGAAGGGCGGTTGCAGCTGCCTTGGCTAAGAAGATGAAAGTTGGTGGTTTCAGAAGCTGAAAGCGAGTTCTCCGCTTTGGAAGCCAGGCGGGACANGGCTGGCATTTCCATATTCGCCGCCGCAGCTTCGCGCCTGTTGAAGAAACATCATCTCGACCGACTCGTCCAGCATGCCTGCCTCACCCACCCGCACCAGCGAGCCCGAGAACCAAACCGCCAGCCCAACTCCCCAGGCGTCGAGTTCGTCCACACCGGAGATTGCGTCTGGCGTGCCGCCAGGACCACGAGTGACTACAACCGCGGAACCCACGGCATCAGCTTCAGCCCCGTCCGAGGTGGCAACGCTCTCGCTTCCCGACACGGCCACATCAAGCCCGGCCGCACGCGCTAGCGCACGCATCGCTCAGCGCAAGCGATCAGCGGTGGAGCTAGCGGAGATCCGCCGCCAGATGAGAGGTCTGGTCATCAGGCCGTCAGCGCCGGCCCCGACTGGAACAGCGAGTTCCCCGCGCACGCGCACGGTCACGCTGCACTCACCACCGGAACCAGCGGTTCCCGCCCGCGCAGGGGCGGCCACGTTGAAGCCCAAGCGTTCCCGCCGCGTGGTCAAGACAGCAGACGCATCGGCTAGGGCGGCGGCGGTCGCAAAGGCAACGGCGATGCCGCTCGAGCTCTCGGCGAAGGG